>NW_021024631.1:1397969-1415166 GCF_004153795.1 Camellia sinensis | reverse complement strand
GTAGCCTACGGCCACTGAGAGATGATCTACGAGACCTCTCCCTCCCTTCGGTAAGAGAAACAGAGAAAATCGAGCCTGGTTCGCAAACCGAGGCAAAGCACAGAAGAGCCCGGAAGTCCGAAGGCAAAGCTCGCAGCCGAGACTCTGAAACTTCTGAGCAAGCACAATGTGCAATATCACTGAGTGCTCAAATGGTGACGTCTGAGTCTCAAGGTCGGTCAAAAATGGGGTGTCTACAGTTGCCCCTCTTTGACAGAACTCGAAAGTCATAAGTGACGGGAGTGAATGTCAAAGCTTAGAGACGACCCATTTTTGACAAGGCCGAAGACTTAGACAAACATACAAAATATCACAGATGTGCCCGCAGGCATGCCCGTAGGCAGGGGCAAAATGCAACTGACAATGCAAGAAGCCGAAGGTAACTCAATGATCGTGCAAATGCAGCAAGCTGTAATGAAGCAAGTATTTCGCAAATAGATACAACAGTTTTAAGCAAGAATGCAAAGCAACAACTACATTTCATGCAGTTAAGAATGCGGAGAATTATTCAATCCTCGCCACATCTCACACGGAGAAGATACGATACCTGCGCGATTCGTCTGGTCGCACCAGCTTCAAATGAACCGTACATACAATATCGTGCCTGCAAAAGGAAGAAACTCAACAAGCACAACATATCTAACAACATATGTTCAATGTGATATCGAATGCAGACAATCACGGTGTTGATGGAAAAATGCATCACAATGCGGGAAGAAACTCGCGTGACAACGCGGGTTCAAGCACGGAGGCTCGGTGATGTCAAAGAGGCATGCATAACAATGCAAGTATATGCATGAGAATGCAAGTTATGCGCATGATAATGCAGAACAAGCGTAAACCAGGATGCATGTTCTTCACAAAACAATGGGCAAGGAAATGCGCATTTCGGCGAAGGCGACTCGATCGCGGCCTCCGGTTCACCTCCCGAAGAGGTCACAACATGTTCAAAAAGGATACATCGCAATTCTGATGAGTAATGATGAGACACACATCGGAAGTTGAAGCTGAGGTCCCGGCGGAGCGATTTCGCGACAGGAAGTGCACCTCTCTTGTACTTTTTCAGGTCTCGGGGACTCCAATCCTCCTCAAAATTTGCAGGGACCTTGGGGGGCATGTGGGGAACACCACCGGCCAGTTTTATGGGGAGAGGGAGGTGGCCGGCTAGTTCTTGAAAAGTAAATGGCCGGCCGGCCACTTTGCCTAATTCGGGGGCAGTTTTGTCTTTTCGGCTTCTTTTCTTTAAATACATCAACCCAAACACTTCGGGCTCATAAGTGTAGTTCCGAAATCTTCCTCCCTAGCTTCCCAAGCCATTTTCTCCCTCAGATCTGTGACCTATACTCGTTTTCCAACGTCCTACGCAAGTTGTTTTCGCGAAATCTTTCAGTTTCAAGCACTTTGAACCGATTAAATTTTGGTTTCGGGGCTTCTTTTCTCATTTTCGCCACTTGAGGTGAGTTTGTCTCAATATTTGGAAGATTTTCTCGGGAGTTGACTTTTGTTGACTTTTTCATTTTCCGGGAGTTGACTTTTGGTGACTTTTCCCAATTTTGGCTCATTTTCGCTCATTTTTGCCCCTTTTTGCGGATTTCTCGAAATGGCGGGTCAATTTCCCCATGGCGGAGGTTCTCCAGGCGCCGAAGGCGAGCCTGACATCATGTCTCTGCCTCCGAGGGTTCGCCCCTTCATACCCGAGAGGTATGACCCACCAGCGTACGTTCTCCCGCGGGCTGTTTTTCATCATTTCACCGAGTTCGATGAGCGAGCACCCGAAGATATCCTCCTACGGGAGCCTGAGTATCATCTCTCCCATGAGGCACAAGAGGTATTTACTTCGTTTTTACCTTTTCTGTAACGTATTATGAATTTTCCTTGTATTCTGTTTGCACTCTGAACACACGGTCCATTCACTTGAATTTCTGAACACTCAACCCATAAATTGATTGTGAACACACAGCACACACCGGTTGAGAGTTGAACACGCAACTCACACACAGATTTTCTGAACACACAGTCCGAATTGGAGGTGAACATGCAGCCCACACACTGATTTTCAGAGTTGAACACGCAGCCCAAACACTGATCTTTGGAGCACACAGCCCAAAATTGAAGGTAAACACGCAGCCCACACTGATTGAGAGTTGAATACGCAGTCCAAACACTGATTTTCTGAACACACAGTCCAAATTTGAAGGTGAACACGCAACCCACATTGATTGAGAGTTGAACACGTAGTCCAAACACTGATATTCTGAGCACACAGCCCAAATTGAAGGTGAACACGCAGCCCACACTAATTGAGAGTTGAACACGCAGTCCAAACACTGATTTTCTGAACACACAGTCTAAATTAAAGGTGAACACGCAGCCCACACTGTTTGAGAGTTGAACACGCAATCCAAACACTGATTTTCAGAGCACACAGCCCAATTGAAGGTGAACACGCAGCCCACACTGATTGAGAGTTGAACACGCAGTCCAAACACTAATTTTCAGAGCACACAGCCCAAATTGAAGGTGAACACGTAGCCCACACTGATTGAGAGTTGAACACGCAGTCCAAACACTGATATTCTGAGCACACAGCCCAATTGAAGGTGAACACGCAGCCCACACTGAATGAGAGTTGAATACGCAGTCCAAACACTGATATTCTGAGCACACAGCCCAATTGAAGGTGAACACGCAACCCACACTAAATGAGAGTTGAACACGCAGTCCAAACACTGATTTTCAGAGCACACAGCCCAATTACTTTACTTTGCACGCAGCCTATTCATTTTATTCGCACGCAGCTCATTGATTTCATTTGCACGCAGCTCATTGATTTCATTTGCACGCAGCTTATACATCACACTTTGAACACACAGCTCACACCTTTCACTTGTGAACACGCAACTCATTCATTTCATTTGCACGCAGCTTATTCTTAATCCTGAAACACCTATTCATTCTGAATGCAGGTGACTTCCCGCAATGTGCGGGGGTACGGCTCTACCGCGGCCAGAGACTGGTATGCTGAGCTCCCGGAGGCCGTTCGGGACTTGGTCGACTTGACGGGGTTTAGGCCCTTCTGTGCTGGGCTATCTCGTTGTCCTGCCAGGAGGACGCTGATGGCCGCCTTGGTGGAGAGATGGTGGGACACCACCAACTCTTTCCATTTCTCTGCCACTGGGGACATGACTATGACCCCTTTTGACTTCGCTGTATTGACCGGCCTTGATGTGGGAGGCTGGGCGATCCCATATGATGAGGACATGGGCGAGTGGGAGGCCGCTTGGATATATCTGCTGGGGACTCGCCCGCCTGTTGACAGAGCTTCGGGGAGAGTCCGATACACCTGGTTCTCTTTCCATTTCCGGCGGGTGGAGATGGAGCCCGGGACTCCTGATGAGGTGGCACATTATGCCCGCGGCTTCCTGATGTTCCTCTTCGGGACCACTCTGTTTGCTGATAGAGGGAACACCGTTGGGCTTTATCTGCTGAGTGCCTTGGTGGACCTGTCACAGGTCAGGCGGTATGACTGGGGTGGTGTCGGCTTGGCCACCCTTTATTGCTATATGAGTGCGACTTCCCGCGGACGAGGGGACTTACTTGGCAGCTACTGGAGAGCCTGGGAGGTACTTTCTGCCCTTTTACATTTCTGCTCCTCATTACTTGTACATTGCACACACGGCGCACTTTATATTCTGTATCATGCATTTTGCCCTTAGCATTTCACATTCTGCTTTGTTTTCTACAGTTGTGGGTCTATGTATATTTCCTGACATTGGCCCCGAAGTTGATGGTAGCGGGACCTCTCATGACTCCGTACTCACTTGTGTTTGAGGGCCGACACCGGCCAAGACCTCGGACTCTCCTTTACCTGCGACAGTATTTCGACACAGTGCGCTCATCGGAGGTACTTCAGAACTTTCAGTTCTTTCTGTTTTCATCTTTGATTTGTCCTGTACATCTTCGATTTCTGTTTGGTTTATGCACCTATTATCTGCAGATTACATGGCAGCCCTGGACGCCCTTAGGCGAGGGTCTCCGATTCCAGTTTGCCGGAGGGTGGGGTGCCTCCCGGTACAGGCTCATGTTCGAAGGGCCGGTTGGTAGGGCCTTTTTTCTAGGGGAGCGTTTCCTGCGTCAGGTCTGGGGGTACACTTCTCGGGACCCTCCCTCAGCACCCCCAGTCGATATGCGGATTGCTGATGTGCTCATTTCCCGGGATGTTGTTAATGCTATGCTGGGCACTGATGCTTTGCTATATCTTGAGGAGGGGGACTACGCCACTTACCGTCACACATATCTGATGCCTCCATTGACGGGAGTTCGCACTCCGATGATGAGGCCTGCTGGTATGCCATCTTCGAGCCAGGCCCGGGCTCGGGCTGCAGACGCCCCTTCCACCAGCAGGGCTGGTACGTCTAGAGGTGGGGGTGGATCGGTTCCCCCGATTCCTCCGACTTTTCCTCATCCTGGGTGGCCGGACATGCCGACTGAGCTGATGGGGTGGCAGTATGGGACTACCTCTCCGATTCCGATCCCGATAGAGCCTCCGATGCCCGGTCATCGATACGTCATTGATCCCGACTCACCGCCAGTATGCCCCACTGTTTTTCATCTATCATTCAAACATTTAGACATTCCTTTATTCACTGATGATTATGAGCTCGTATTTGCAGCCACCCAGAGAGTACATGGAGGGGGTGATCAGATTGGTGGCCTCACTTGAGGGGATGGTCCTGCGGAGGGAGGCACAGTTGTCTATCATGGGCTTCCAGGTACCCTTTAGTTTTTTCTGGCATTTATCATACTTCTGATGACATGCTGATTTCTACTGCATTGATAGGCTACTTGTGTAGAGCACATCTGACACACACCCCACTCGTACACTGTGTTTACATGCACCCATTTCATGTAGTTTTTGCTTGTATCTGCATCTGATGTACATATTTGGACTGATGTATTTGAATTGAACTCTTTATTTTCAGATGCCTCCGGTATATGCTCAGCCGCAGGCCAGGCCACCTGGGCCTTCTCTGGGAGCTAGGCCATCTGGGCCCTTTTCACAAAGCTGGGCCATCCAGGCCTTTTCACGGAGCTGGGCCATCCAGGCCTTTTCGAGGAGCTGGAGGGGGCCGTCTCGTCGGCGCAGGGCACACATTATAGAGGAGGAGCCCGATGAGGATGAGGAGGAGGAGGCTGCAGATCGTCAGTCAGAGACATCTGCTGATGGAGAGGACAGCTCCGGCCTTGGTTCCGGGAGTGGAGGCGAGGCTGAGGGGGATCCCGAGGATGACAGCTCCGATTCAGATGATGGCGATGGCGATGGTGGCGGAGAGTCTATTCCGCAGAAGATAACGAAGCGGGCCTCTTATTACTGCTCTTGAGAGCACAGATGTGGCTGTTTCCTGTTTTATTTATCTTTTTGCTAGTAGTTGTAGCACATTTGTACATTATCAGGCTGTTTTATTTTCGTAAAACTTGTGCCTTAGTCTGTAAAATGTTGTAACAAGCGAGGCATGATGGAGTGAAACAGCTTTTGAAAAAAAGTATTGTATTTTAAACTTTTAGCATCATATCGCATCATTTTGCATCATAATGAGACTGAATGGAAATGTGCATTGTGCATCTTGCCCAGTCAGGTAGTAAACCGACGCAACAACCTAACTTCCTAAGATATAACAAAACCTTAGCAAGTTTACAACTCGATAAGCAAAATACAATAGTGTTGACAACTCAAATAAACAAGACTTAAACAAAAAGGCTTAAACAAAGAGTAACAACTCAAAACACGAAACACGACAGCTCGACAAACAACTCGATAAGCAAAACAAAAACTCGATAAACAAAACAACAACTCGATAAACAAAACTTAACAAAACAAAGTGTACTTCGGACGATCTGGGCAACGGAACTCATCCAAAACAGAGGGAAATGAAGGCCTTCGACACTCCCGTTGCATGGAAATGCTTGTGACTTTCTCTCGGAGGGTAAAACAGGGCCAAAGACACACATTGGAGCATGGTCGGCCACTTTTGGGAGCCGGCCGGCCAGATTTATTGCAGAGGGGAGATCACGGGCTAGTTTTTGAAAAGGGAAATGGCCGACCTGCCAGAAAAGATGGCCGGCCGGCCACTTAGTCCAGCGACCGTCAAATCTTTGACACTTGTCCCCCGAATAGTGTCTTTTCCTCTTTAAAAGCCTTAGCTCTGTAGTTCATTCAATTCACCTTAGTTTTGCACCAAAAATGGAGGCGTTTCTCGTTGAAAATCTCACAGCTTGGATCGCTTCTCTAGATGGTTCGGACAAATTGAACTTCCGGGGTTTCGGCTTGAATGCACTATTCACGCTGAGCCGCACCCCGCTGCACCTTCCTTTCCTCCGTGCTGCGGCGAGGTTTTGGAACCCGGTGACGCATGTCTTTAGCTTTGGCGGGCAAGAGGTATGTCCGACTTTTGAAGATTTTCAAGTTTTGATGGAATCTGAAGGTCATGAAGAGATCTTGCCCCAGTTCCGCTTCGGCCACGCCCAAGCTTTGGGGCGGATGTGTGGACTCGCCGCGCATGATGCTCGATCTCTGACCTGTAATGGAGAACTGGATATCCTTGGTTTGATTCATCGCTTTTCTGACGCCGGTGACCGCAGCAACCATTATTGGCAAGGTTTCCGGCAACACGCCCTTTGCTTGTGCCTGCTGTCTCACTTTCTGCTTTCCCCGGGCTTTGGCGGATCTAGCATCCGTCTGATTGAAGTTGCTCAAGGTTTGAAAGAAGGAAAGAGTTGCATCGCCATGACCTTGGCCGAGACGCTAATGGGCTTGGATGCTTTCCATCGCCGGGAGGCGACTAGATTTGCTGGGAGTTCACTGCTGCTGCAGGTAATGTTTCCCACCCAATCTTACATATGTATTTGCTCACATCACTCGGCCCTCAGGCTTAATTTTTCTCACAAAACCCTTGTCTTACTTTTCTCTCATCGTACATCTCTCTATTCTTTATTCTCTCATTTTTCATCCCTCCCCAGGTATGGTTGATGGACAAATTGCAGGTTGTGGATTCTTGCCCAGCCTATTCAGCTCGGGGCTATTTCTTTCGACAGCGCCTAGTCGACGCCCTCGATGAACGGTGGTGGTTTGACTGGATGTGCAATTTGTCTGTAGATCGCATTGCTTGGCGTTGTCCTTGGCTCAATCTCCCGGCAATGAGCTATAGCATGTCCCGGCTGATCGGGATCCAGTTGATTGGTCTGACCCACTGTGTGTTCTACTTTCTGTTCCGGTTCCTGTGCCAGTTCGGTCATGATCAGATTTGCCCACCAGAGGGGATTGAATACCCGGCTGCTTTCCCGGTTCGAGGTGCACAGCTTGCCCGATATGCCACAGCATGGAGGACTAGAGAGCTCCTGGCTCCTGCTCCCACTTTCAGTTGCACTTTATCTGACGAGTTCTTGGATTGGCTCAATGAGGAGGCACAGGTTGGGCCTAGCTTGGCGTCAGAGGCTTCGACCAGCTCTGGGAGGGGGCGCAGGGATACTTGACTTGACTATGCCCCGGATTTATTGCTTTACTAGTACTTTCAAGTTTTCTTTATGAATGTAATAAAAAGCAACTTCGATTGTATGCAAGAGCAAGAGAACTCTATTTTGAAATCAATGAAATTGAAGGTTGTGGTACTGAAAATTTTCCCTTTGGTCCAAAAATGGTCTTGGTTGTAAAGAGATTAATTTGAACAAAGTCAACTTTTATTAAAACTTTTCAAAACTATTTTCGATATGGATCAGAACTGGACACGCCTAAGATCTGTCACTGAGATGCACAATCCCGGATCCTAGAAACTGGAAAGTTGCCCCTAGTCTGAATAGTACCGCGATAACGTATGGAAACGGAAAGTTGCCCCTAGTCTGAATAGCACTGCACCGGAGATTGCGATGAATGCTGATGGATAAAGATGACTGAGATGGTCAAAATGGACAAAGTTGATCGGGGAAAAGTTTATGGCTGAACTTCAAGGTAAAGTTGCCTACGTATCCCAAAGATGGGAATCAAGCCTTACGTAGTTCAGGCTTAGGTTCACTCGAGTATTTTCACTCTCCTTTTACGCTTTAACTTTTGCCAAAGTCGCCCTTTGCGGGTTTTCAACCTTGCGAGCTCAGTTTTTATATTTTCCAATTTTTTGTGCTCTAACTTTTGCCTAGGTCGCCCTTTCGGGTTTTCGGCCTAGCGAGCCTCTCAAGGGTAATATTTCTTCAACTTGTCCATATTGATCGGTTGTGAGAACTCCAAGCCGTCTAGATCCATCAGAACCATAGCTCCACCTGACCAGATAGCTTTGATGATGTAGGGACCAGTCCAATTGGGTTTGAACTTGCCCCTTGGGTCGTGGATGGGAGCTCGGTTGTTCTTGAGCACCAAATCTCCTTCTTTTAGATTCCTGGACGTAACCTTCTTGTTGAAAGCTCGGGCAATCCTGCGCTGATAACCTTGAACATGGTACAGTGCTTTCAGTCTCCTCTCATCAAAAAGCATGAGTTCCTCAAACCTGCTCTGCTGCCAATCTGCTTCGGCTATTTGACACTCAGCCAATACTCGTAATGACGGAACCTCAATCTCGATAGGTAGAACGGCCTCCATTCCATAAACCAATGAATACGGAGTCGCTCCGGTAGAAGTTCTAATTGAAGTCCTGTAGCCCCACAGAGCAAATGGCAACTTATCTGGCCAATCTCGGTAGGTTTCCACCATCTTCTACAGTATGTGTTTGATATTCTTGTTGGCGGCCTCGACCGCTCCGTTGGTTTGCGGCCGGTATGTGGATGACTTGTGAAAAGCCACGTTGTATTTCTCCAACAAGTCAATCACTTCCTTCTTGAAGTGGGAACCGTTATCTGAAATTATCTCGTTTGGGACCCCGTAGCGACAGATGATGTTGTTTCTGATAAACTTTGCAACGTGCGACGCCTTCAACACCGCATATGATTGGGCCTCGACCCACTTCGTGAAATAATCTATCGCGACCAGGATGAACTCATACCCATTCGACCCCTTCGGAGTGACAGCCCCGATCACGTCAATTCCCCAAACTGAAAACGGCCATGGCGAAGTCATATTGTACAGCTTCGACGGCGGGATGTTCATGCGATTTGCATGAATTTGACACTTGTGGCATCGCTGAACAAAGCCGATACAATCCTCCTCCATGGTGGACCAGTAGTAACCCTGTCTGAGGATCATCCGTGCTAGCATTACTCTGTTCATATGTGCACCACATTCTCCTCCATGGATGGCCTCCATCAGGCGCTTTGATTCCTCGGCTTCGACACACAGCTTATGCATTCCCAGATGACCTCTCTTATACAGCTTACCCCCACAGATGATGAACTGAACGGCCATTCTTCTGATTGCCCTTTTATCCTTGGCATTTACTCCTGGTGGGTATGCTTCCTTCTCCAAGAAGTTCCAAATGTCATAATACCAGGGGTTTTCGTCCTGAACCTCATCTATAGCAGCAATCGACTCGTAGGCTGGCGCAAATTTCTGGTCAATGATGACTGGACGCATCCGGATTCCAAACGGGATGTCTATCATGGAAGATAGAATTGCTAAAGAATCTGCGAACCTGTTGTTCTCTCTTGGAAGATGAGCGAAGTTTAGTTTCTCGAACCTAGGGATTAACAAGTCCAAGGTTTGGTGATACATCATCATCTTTTCTTCTTTGACTTTCCAGTCTCCTTTTGATTGAGACACAACAAGGTTCGAATCCCCAATGATATCCAACCGTCTTGCCCCTGGTTCCAAGGCTGCTTCTAGACCGGCAATGCATGCCTCATATTCTGCTTCGTTGTTTGAGACTTTGAACCGGAGTTTGAAGGCTAGAGGGATACGGGAATTGTCGGGTGCTATCAGCAACACTCCTATCCCATATCCGTATTGATTTGACGCTCCGTCAAAGTACATCGTCCAATATTCGTCGTCGATGTGCAAAATGGCTTCATCTGGGAATAAGTACTCGACTGATTCTCCTCCTTCGACTGGGTGATCGGCCAAGAACTCTGCCACTGCTCTTCCCTTGACTGACTTGCGTGTTACATATTTTAGATCGAATTCGGAGAGCAACAGCAACCAACGAGCTAGCCTACCCGTAAGTGCCGGTTTCTCGAAAAGGTATTTGATGGGATCCAGTCGTGAAACCAACATTACGGAGTGAGCTAACAAGTAGTGCCGCAGCTTCCTGGTAGCCCATACCAAAGCTAAGCAAGCCTTCTCCAGCGGAGTGTAGCGGGTCTCGTAATCCAACATCTTCTTGCTCAGATAGTAGATGGCCTCTCCACCTTATCCTCTGATTCTTGTGCGAGCATGCAGCCCATTATGGTCTCAGTCACTGAGAGGTACAATATCAACGGTTTCCCCGGCTCTGGCGGCGACAACATAGGCGGATTCTGCAAGTATTCTTTGATCTGTTCAAAAGCAGCTTGGCATCGGTCGTCCTATTGGAATTTCTTGCCTTTCTTCAGGAGACCAAAAGTGGTTCACAAGTCAAGGTTAACTTTGAGATAAAACCGTCTTATGAATTGCACTTTACCCAGAAAGCCTCGCACCTCCTTTCAGTCCTGGTGGTGGCATTTTGGCCTTGATTTTGGAAGGGTCGACTTCGATGCCCCTTTGTGTAATCAGAAATCCCAGCATTTTTCCCGCTGTAACACCGAACGTGCACTTCTGAGGATTTAGCCGCAACCGAAATTCCCTGATCCTTTGGAAGAACTTTTGCAAGGCGGTGTAGTGGCCCTCTCTTTCTTTGGACTTGACAATCATGTCGTCCACATACACCTCAACCTCTTTGTGGATCATGTCGTGCAATATTGTGGTCGCGGCCCGTTGATAAGTAGCTCCGGCATTCTTCAACCCAAACGGCATTACTCTGTAGCAGTATGTCCCCCACGGGGTGGTGAAGGCAGTCTTTTCTCTATCTTCGGGTGCCATTACTATCTGATTGTACCTTGAGAAGCCATCCATGAATGAAAGCAAAGCATGCCCTGCTGTGAAATCCACCAACTCATCAATATGCGGTAAGGGAAAGTCGTCCTTCGGACTAGCTCTGTTTAAATCCATGAAATCCACGCATACTAGGATCCTGCCATCCTTCTTCGGCACTGGAACGATGTTGGCCAACCAAGTCGGGTCTTCGGATACCAGCAGGAAGCCTGCATCGATCTGCTTGGTGACCTCTTCCTTAATCTTGAGAGCCCAGTCGGGGCGGATCCTTCTGAGTTTCTGCTTGACAGGTCGAGCCTCGGGGTCAAGGGGGATCCGATGCTGTACAATCTCAGGATCGATCTCAGGCATGTCTTCGTAGGACCACGTGAAAACATCTTTAAAATCTTTTAATAAAGTAACTAAGCGCTCGCGTTCCTCCGAAGACAATGTGGACCCGATCTGGACCAGCCGCGGGTCCTCCTCAGTACCAATATTCACGGTAATGATTTCATCAGTTAAGGGTTTGACAAACCTCTCCTGCTCCTGCTCAATTAAACGTTGCAAAACCGGAGGAATTTCTTCCTCATCGTTTTCATCAAAATTTTGAAAGTCTGAGTTTATACAATAAATTAAGGGCATAAAAAAGTACTCAGAAACCACAGTCACTTGATTCTCATTAAGCTCATCCAAATCGTCCGAATTCTTGGTTACAATAGACTCAAACGAGAAAGAAAAAGACGACCTGGACATAACAGTGGCATCCGGGTTATCATCCCCAGGATTACCAGACTCAGACTCAGTCGAGCTGGAACCTGATTCCGACTCACAGGACTCGGTGGAATCAGATTCCGACTCACTACCTGACCCGGTGTTGCTGGACAAGAATCCCTATTTATATTGCCAAGTGAGAGAGGGTGCGATAGATGCATCCAAAATAGTTGCTGGTAGGCCCGCAGCCGTTCCATTCCTGAACACGCATACCGAAAAGTTATCCCCCAAGCACTTATGGTCGATCGGAGGATCTGAGAGTAGACTCGCCAGCGCTACCCCCATTTCAAGTTCGGTGTCCTCAGACTGCACTTTCTCACTCTGTTCAACTTCAGCTGATGGGTCTGTCTGCTCTTCGGCAACGTCATCCCCGGGTAGTTGCAGGTCGAAGAAGATCTCGAAACCTGGCACGCGCTTCTTCTCCGTATTCAGCCACGGCTCTGGGAAGTCGCAAAACGGAAAGTCCTCCCCCTCTCGGACGAAGCGTCTGTTCAGGGTACCCTGAATGGGCCTATGCATCAATTCGAAAGGCTTCCCAGCCTGCTTTGCTCTGGCTCTTCCAGCCATTTCCTTTCCCTTCCTCACCCAGTCCTCTTTGGTGGGCAGATAACCCAAGCCAAAGGTATGAGGGTTATGTGGCACTTCGGCCAATGCTGAGACGCCCTTCCGGCCGCTCCTTCCCAATCCCATCCCGGGGATGTGTTGTAACTTGTTCATGAGGTAGACGGATTGAGCACTAACGTACACCCCCTCATTCACAGCCATAATATCCTGTACCACTCGAGCCTCAGCCAAAGTGAACCCTGATAAGAACACATCCTCAGTGCCATGCTTGATTTCTAATACCGGTGTGGACACTTCCGGCGGCGGATGGATTGATGAATTCCCGAAAACAATAGCTACCCCTTTCCCGTGAGGGTACTTCAGCATCTGATGCAAAGTGGAAGAGACTGCCATGACCTGGTGCAACCACGGTCGCCCCAAAAGTAGGTTAAAGGTTGCGGGAACGTCCAAGACATGGAATTCAATGTTGTGTTGTCCTGGACCAAACTGAGTCTGGATTTTGACAGCCCCCATCACTTCCCTGCTAGTATTATCGTATGCCCTGATCACCTGAGTAGTCGGTGCGAAGTCCGTGGGCTTCAACCCGATTGCATATGATGTTCTAGCTGGGCAGACATTGATGGCGGACCCGGTATCAACAAGTACCACCAGTATCCACTTGTCTCTACATTCTACGGAAACGTAGAGGGGTTTGTTGTGATTTGTGCCCTCAGGCGGTAGTTCTTTGTCTGAAAAGGTTAATGCCGGGGAACCTCCTCCCGGAAAAACCAGCCCAACCAACTGTTCTGGTGTAGTATCTATGGAGAGTTTGGACTTGTCCATAGCAGTTAAGACAGCTTGTCTGTGCACCCGCGACGCCATAAGCAGTCCCCAGATGGAGATGTCTGCTTGTATCTTCTTTAACTGTTTCAGCACAGCTTCCTCTTCGATCTACTTCTCTTTCTGTTTCTCAGCTTCTTTATCCTTTCCAGACGTCTCGGGTTGGTCTAGGTATGGGGGCTTGAAGTACCGCCCACTTCTTGTCATGTGATCAACCTCATCGAGGTACCAAGTGTCATCCGGTTGATTGCTTCCCCAGTCTTCGTCTGTGTGGGCAAGACATAAGTCATCGTCTTCCCACCACATTCCGTTGGCATTCAAAAGGCACCTGTCTGGTTCGGACATGTTTGTACTCACAGCACTTTCAGTCTGCAGGCCCACAGCATCCTCTGTTCTTGTGCGCGCGGCACTTTAGATCCCCTCATGAATTTTGGCTTTCCCGGTTCTCTCAGAACCCTGTTGTTCTACCTGCGTCAGTGCAGTTTGTTGCTCAACTTCCCCCGCATTCACAATGCTTCTGCCCTGAGCAAAATTCTTTGTGCCGGCGCTCTCCGGCAATGTAACCTGACTTCCGGCCCTTCCGGCCACAGTTGATACTCTCGCCCCTGCCAGGCCCTGTTCTGGTTGGGATTCTTTCACTACATCGGGCTAATCATCCAGCCATCCAGTGGCCTCTACCGATTCCTCAAACTCAAACCAGTTGACTGCTGCGCCCCCTGATTCTTGGTCATCGAAAAACTGTAGGTTGGCAAAGTCCTCCTCCACAGCCGTTAGATCATTTGCCCCTTGCTCGAATCCATCCCCCTGGATCACACATAGCTCTTCCTTTTTTGGCAATTCTAAACCCAGCCCAATCTGGCTTGTTGACAAGATGTACTCACTCGGATCATAGACTTCCCCAGCAAAACTCTGTTCAATCCCAGACTTAACAATTCCATCCTTCTCTGAAGTCTGCCTTACCCCATCTTCGATGGTCACCACCGTCGGCTCTGGTTGGGTTGTGGAGATGTCCAACATGCACAAAGAGTCGATGCAGTCGGGAAGGAGCACCTCCGGCTTAGGTAGGTGGGTAGGAGTAATATAGATGCTAGGATCGTAAGACACGACCCCGGTCTGGATAAGATTGACTCTTTTGGGAGGTGGAGTTTGGTTGTGTGTAAGGAGTGGATTGGTTGTGACGTTAGGTCTCTCTGGAGGTAGAATGATATTTTTGTCGACGAGGTCTTGAATCTCGTGACGCAACCTGAAGCATTGGTCAGTATCATGTCCGTGCTGCTGGTGATATGCACAGTACTTGGCTGGGTTCTGAGAGGGTGGAAGTGGATTTGGTAATGGCCTCGGCTCTAGGGGTTTCAGATGCCCCTTTCTGATTAAGACCCCCAGAGCCTTGGACAAAGGCATGTACAGTGGGGTGAAGGTTCTTTGGCCTCTGGGCTGGTGTTTAGTGGTTTGGGCATTGCTTCCAGATGCACCGAAGAAGGGTGTGGCTGCCATGGGTCTCGGAAGAGGAGGGGGAATAGTGGTGACCATACTCACCTCTGAAGCTCTTGCAGTTGCAGCGCCACTCGGGCCTGCATTGTTGTTACGGTTGAAGGTCCTCCTCGGTTGTTCCCTATCCTGGTCAATCAGACCTTGCTTCATCGCATCCTCAATTTGTACCCCCATCTCGTGTAAGTTTGAGAAGGTGGAAAAGGGAAGTACAATCATCTTCTGCATCAATTTCGGTTGGAGATTGCGCACAATCATCTTGATTTGGTCTTTATCAGTGGGCCTCAAAGTCATCATCGTTGCCTTCGCCCTCCATCGAGTTACAAAATCTGAGAAAGTTTCTTTGGGCTCCTTCCTTGTCGTTTCGAGATCACGAGTTGTAATCTCAATCTGAGTGTTGTACGAGTACTGTGCGACAAAGGCCTCAGCCATTTTGTCCCAGCTTCTTTTCACCTCATCCTCTAACTTCGCGTACCAGATGGCGGCCACACCCGACAGGGTTCGGCCAAACAGTGAAAGCTTTTGTGGTCGGGTTAGGCCCATTGGCCGCAGGATGTCTGAGAATAGCCGAAGATGGACCATGGGGTCCCCGGACCTGTCGAAGCGGTCAATTTGCGGCATCTTGAACCTATCGGGTAATGTCACGACCACATCGGTATATCCGTCCTCGATATCCGGAATAACCTTTACCCCTTGTGATTTCTTGAAAAGCTTCTCGAGCTTGCTCAGCTTCAGAGCTGTATGGTCTATTTCGAACTCAAAGGGGGAGTCCGGGTGGTTGGGTGTATGGGTCTTGAACAGTTGAGGCGGAAGCGGGAGCGGAGCTGGCCCCGTTGGAAGGTTCGTGTCCTCTTGCATGTTCTGGATATTTGGCACGGTGTTCTGGGTGTTTGGCAGAGCATTCTGGACAGTAGGTGCCTGCTCGGGTAATGGAGCCCCTGGCGGAGGAGGAACTTGATGTGAAGCAGATGCCGCATTCTGCTGTTGCAGTCTAGTGATTAGCTCGGCCTGCTGGGCCATGATCGCGGCCTGCTGTTTGGAGAACTCCGCTTGACGGGCGGCATCCTCCTGCATTTGTCTCATGCTCTCCTGCATTTGGCGCATCAGGGCTTCTATTCCTGAGGTATTTTGCTGATCCAAAGTGCTTGGGGAATATCTACTGGGTTGGAAGCAATTGTGCTAAAACTGCCCTAGTAAAAAGATAAATAAAGCAATAAGGAAATAAATAAACAGATAAACGGACAGCATAACAGCGTAAAGTAAATGCATGACACACAGTCGATAAGCTGAATACACACTGTCCTCAATCACTGATTATTATCCCTGAATCACTGTTCCCCAAAAACTGAATCTCTAATACCCGCAGATAACTGATTCTCAATCACTGACTGATGCCCGCAGGCCTGATGCCCAAACTCATACACTGATACATGCATTCCCTGTAGAGACGCACTCTAAAAGCACATAACAGATAAGTGAGAGCCAAAACACCCCTATGTTGGGGTAGGGTTTCCCTGTCCTATTTTGTCAGGAGCTAGGGTTTCACTATGCACGCAGCGGTTTCAAACAATCTATAAACGGGTAAGCAACCTGTCCTAGTTTGGAATGGTCACTATGGATCCGAATATGCACTAGGTCAAATGGTCAGAAAGGGTGCCTCGGTAAAACCGGGGTTTGTGTTCCCATACTGGCAGAGCCCACAACCGGTCAGCCTTATGGTCAAGCCTTGACAAGACAAGTTTCCGGCAAACCGTTCAGGAATAGCAGATGGCAAACACGGTATCCTAGGCGCACCAATGCAAATGCAATGCAAAGAAACACACAAGTGTAGTAAAAAACAGATATCATAAGTTCGAGTCAAGTTCTCTAATTCCCCAGCGGAGTCGCCCGAAACTGTAGACGTCCCCGAACGTCCCGGGAGGGTGAGTCCCGTTCTGTTCATTTGGGGTCACTAAAGCTCAGGACTCTCAAATTGTCACGGTTCTAAATCTGAACCAAAGAGTCCAAATCCGGCAAATCGTTTTGAGAAAACAGATTTTGAAAGAAGTGCCAAACATGGACTGCTTTGAAGATACAGAGTCGCCACCTAATATTTTATTTTGGAAATTTAGGAAACCCTGACTCGTTGCCTAAGGCTACGTGTCCGTCATCACAAAGTTGCCTCGGCTCGAGAACTTGGGCTACGATTGGGGAAGGTCACTTCGTGAGCACCCCCGCTCGCCCGATCAAAGATTCGGCCTCTACTAACCATGATATCTATTTTTTGAAAACATTGTGATGTTCTATTCCCGGTTATTAGCCTAGATTACTATGTGATGCGCAACAAACATACAAGTATAGACTTGGATCGCCTGAATTGGAACAGAAATTTTATGTTTGTTTATTTGAAAATGGTTTTTGTGGTGCTACCCGCAAGTAGGCTAAGACGTGGATTTGCCACCTCAGGCGGGCTTAGAAAACATGATTTTGCCACTACCTAGTGGGCTTAAAAACACACATTTGATGAATTGTTCCAATTCAAATAACCCAACCTTCACCCACAGGCATTCAGGGCAG
>NW_021024631.1:1338169-1392935 GCF_004153795.1 Camellia sinensis | reverse complement strand
GAGTTAGAGAAAAGAAAGGGAAATAGGATGAAAATTAAAGGGAATTCAAATTCATCCATTTGGAAAACATTAAATGAGGTGCTTAAGTTGAACAAATATTATTAAGCTACAATTACTCAGAAAATTATCTTTCTTGAAGGCTAAGCAAGGTCAGTTTGAGTTAAACTTGGCCACTTAAGCTAATGAAACAATTAGTGGCCTAATATAATTAGTTCGTTGATGAAAATAGAGAAGGATGTAGAAGGACGAAGAAAGTTGCAGGGAAACATTATTCTTGAGCTCCAGAAGAGAACGTTTGAGGAAAAAAAAGAAGAAAAAAGAAGAAGAAGAGGAATATGATTCAAGTCAAAGGGAATTTAAATTCATCGTTTTTTGCTTGAGAATTGAACCCTTAGATGATTTAGAAAACCTTAAATGAGGTGATTAGGTTCAACTAATATCGTTAAGTTACCATTAATCAAAAAATTCTCTTTCTTGGAGACTGAGCAAACTTAGTTTGGGTTAAGGTCGGCCACTTAAGCTAATGAAACAATTAATGGCCTAATCTAGTTAGTTCCTAGAACAAAATAGAGAAGGACGGAGAAAGTTACAGGGAAACATTATTCTTGAGAGCTAGAAGAGAAAGTTAGAGAAAAGATGAAGAAATCGAAAGAAAATCAAAGGGAATACAAATTCATCGTTTTGGACTTGAGAATTGAACACTTAGATGATTTAGAATACCTTAAATGAGGTCTTTAAGTTAAACTAATATCGTTAAGTTGCAATTACTCAGAAAATTATCTTTCTTGAAGACAAAAAAAGCTTAGCCTATGTTAAACTTCGTTAGGTCCTGTGGTATGCCCCTTGTAGCTGTGTAATCTTTGTTTTTTTATTTATGTCTTATTCACCCAAAAAAAGAAACAATTAGTGGCCTAAGCTAATTAGTTCCTACAACAAAATGGAGAAGGGAGGTAGGTGAAGCACGAAGAAACTTAGGGACAAACATTGGGCTTGTTTGGATTGCTTTTGGAAGAGAAAGTTAGAGAACGGAAGGGGGAATTTGAAGAATGTACAAGGGAATTCTAATTCAACCATTTGGACTTTAGAATTGAACACTTACATCGTTTAGAAAAGCATAATTGTGGTAATACCGCTATTCCATATTTACTTAGAAAATTTGCTTTTTTGGAGGATAAGCAAGGTCAGCTTGAGTTAAGCTTGGCTACTTAATTGAGCATTTATGTCATTTAGAAAAGATTAAATTAGGCGCTTATATTAAACTAATACCGTTAACCTACATTTAAGCTAATGAAACAATTAGCCTAATATCGTTAAGCAACAATTACTCAGAAAATTCTCTTTCGTGGTGGTTAAGCAAGGTTGGTTTGAGCTAAACTTGGCCACTTAAGCTAATGAAACAATTAGTGGTCCGAGCTAATTAGTTCCCACAACAAAATGGAGAAGGAAGGTGAAGCACGGATAAAGTTAGAGAGTAACATTCGGCTTGTTTTGGTTTGCTTTTGGAAGAGAAAGTTAGAGAACAGAAGGAGAAATTCTTCTTCAGAGGTAGAAGAGAAAGTTAGGAGAAAAAAAGAGAAATAAGAAAAAAATCAAAGGGAACTCATATTCATCCTGTTCGACTCGACAATTGAACACTGAGGTGACTATGAAAAGCCTAAACGTGGTGCACAAGTTAAACTAATATCGATACGAAACAATTACTCATAAAATTCTCTTTCTTGGTGGCTAATAAGCAAGGTTAATTTGAGTTAAACTTGGCCACTTAAGTTAATGACACAATTAGTGGCCTAAGCAAATTAGTTCGTTAAAGAAAATAGAGAAGGATGTAGAGAGACGGAGAAAGTTACGGGGAAAACTTATTCTTGAGTGTTAGAAGAGAAAGTTTGAGGAAAAAAAAGAAGAAGAAGAAATAGGATGAAAATCAAAGGGAATTCGATTTCATCGTTTTGGTCTTGAGAATTCAACACTTAGATGATTTAGAAAACATTAAATGAGGTGATTAAGTTCAAATAATATCGTTAAGCTACAATTTATCAGAAAATTCTTTTTCTTGGAGGCTAAGTAAGCTTAGTTATGTCTGCAGTTAATGCTAACCTGGGTGAGATTAACAAGGGTGTTACTGGTGAGGGCGTGGGAGGTAATATCCCTAGAGTTGTCGATCCAAATCTAGCCGAGAATAGATTTGCGATCTTGAGCGAAACAGCGATGGAAGCTCCATCAAACCCTAGTGATGGTGCAGATGTGGGGATTCCGATGGCTAATCCGTCCGATGTGGAGATCCAAACGCAGGTTGTTGTTTCTGCAGTAGATCGGCCTGGTTTGGGGGTTGATTTGCTAGTAGAGGATGTACGTATTCCTGAGACCGTGGAGAAATTGAAAGAGTCGATGCCTCTTGCAACAAGCTGTGAGCCTTCGACGCCGATTGGAAATGCTATCAGCACAAATTGGTCTGATATTGTGGAGGAAGAGTATAATAGCTTCCTAAATCTTCCAGATAGTGTGATTGTAGCGCGTAATCGTGGGGAAAACAAGAACTGTGTTGAATCAGTAGATCCAGATATGGCTTTCGCTGCTGATGTGCAAGTTCCGATTAGGGACTCCTCTTCTTCCCAAGGAGGAGCTGTTAGGGGGGGAGGTAGTTATCGTGGGGGGCGAGGAGGTCGTGGTGGTGCCGCTGGGAACAGGACCATCGAGCATGTGGGCCCAGAACAACGCTCTTGGGCAAATATCACGGCTGCATCAACCCGGTCAAATATTAAGCTCAGGTATATCCCTCCTACTACTGTTGAGGATAGTGTTGTTGTGAATATGCCTTCGCGTACTGATCCGCTAGAGAAATGGGACTCCTGCCTTATGGGTTATTTTGTTGACAAGGGGGTGGGTTACAACTATCTGCGTAATAGTGCTTTTGGACTGTGGAAAGCTAAGGGCCTTAAGGAGGTTTTAACTAATGGGGATGGATTTATGTTTTTTATCTTTGACACTCCTGATTGTTGCAGAGAAGTTCTTGAAGGAGGCCCGTGGTATATAGGTGGTTATCTCCTTATTCTGAAACAGTGGAAAAGGATGATGAAACTTACAAAAGATAAATCAACCAAAATCCCTGTCTGGGTGAAATTTTTTAACATTCCTTTGGAATATTGGGATCCTGATGGTTTGAGTAGGATTGCCAGTGCTATTGGTAACCCCCTTTTCATGGACCAGCTTACGGCAAGGGGTAGTAGGGTGGCATTTGCTAGAGTTTGCGTGGAAATTGAGGCCACCTCAAAATTGCCAACCTACTTCCAAATTAGGCATGCTGATGAGGCTGTTCTAATCCGAGCTGAATATCAGGGACTGCCATCCAGGTGTCAACACTGTCAAATATTTGGACATAGCACTGAAAAGTGCGTGTCTAAACAAGTGGCTCATTTGATATCCCTCCAGAAGACATCTGAGGAAAACATCAATGTTCAGGAAGAAGGCTGGACCACTGTTCAAGCTAAGGGGAAGAGAAAGGTGGGTGAACCTGACTTGGAAACTATTCCAGAAGTGGAGGCAATCCCAGACCCAGTTTCTGTACCTTTGTCTGCAGTGGTGGAAAATCAAGAAATTCCAATTACTGCACCTGTAACTATAAGGGTGGACTCATCTGATCAATCCCTTGATACTCAGGAGACTTCGGGTGATAAGGGTTTGTCCGGGGAAGAGAACAGTTCCGAAAGCAGTGATGTGGATATGTTTCAAAAGAGGATTTTTGAGATTGCAAAAATAGTGGCTCCAATCCCCGCTGAAGTGGTGGACACAGTAATAAAGGAAACTAAGGCTGGAAAGGTGCATGCTAGCTCTGCTACCCCATCCCAGCAGGTGAATAAATCCTCTGGCAAAGGTAGTAGCAGCCAGAGGAGGAAGAAGAGGTAATTCAGTTTTAGTTGGTTGTGGGTTATGTCACTCTCTTTTTTGTGTCCCTATGCATGTCAAAATTGCTTCCTGGAATGTTAGAGGATTGAATGATCCTTCTAAACATAAAGAAGTTAAAAACTTTGTGCTTAAAGAAAATATTCATGTCATGGGGGTTTTGGAAACAAAAATAAAACAGTTAAATGAGAGCAGTATTTGTGTTAAATGTTTTGGTCAATGGTCCATGATTTCTAATTCACAACCAACTAAAACTGGTAGAGTCTGGGTGTGCTGGAACAATGTTTTTTGTGATGTTCAAATGATTTCCATGTCTGATCAGCATATTTTGTGTAAAGTTGTTGAATTGGCTTCAAATGAAATATTTTATGCAACTTTTGTCTATGCTGAAAATAAGCACACTCTGAGAAAGGTTTTTTTTGAATCTATGTATGATATCTCCCGTGTTAAATCCAAAGATCCTTGTGTTTTTCTGGGTGACTTTAATGCTATTAGATACCAGCAGGAAAAAATTGGGGGGACTTCTAACTGGACAAATGAAAATGAGGAATTTAACTCTTATGTGAATGCCTCTGAGTTGGCTGACCTATCTTATGGTGGTTGCCAATTCACATGGGCTAACAAAAGAAGTGAAGGGGCTTATATTGCTACTAAAATTGATAGAGTCCTGGTTAATGAGGCTTGGCTGGATAAGTTTCCTGAGGCTACTGCCAACTTTCTTCCGTCTGGCATATCTGACCATTCCCCTGCTGTGGTCAATATTAATGCTTCTATGAGCTCCTTCAAGAAACCTTTCAAATACTTTGATTTCTGGTCTCAACACCCAGATTTTCTGAGTACGGTTTCTAACACTTGGGGGCAGTATATCCAGGGCGTTCCGATGTTTAGAGTCTGTCAAAAACTTAGGCATCTAAAAACCAGCCTTAAGCTTTTGAACAAAAAGGATTTTAGTGAAATATCTACCCGTGTTCAGAATGCTAAGGCAAATTTGGATCTGATCCAGTACAAGCTGGATAAAGATCCTGTGAACAATGGGCTGCAAGTTCAGGAGAGAGAGGAGCAATATCAACAGAGGGAAAATTTTGAGTGTTGACATGGGTGATGGTACTAGGTCTACTAACAGTTCTGATATCCACACCTCTTTTGTCAATTTCTATACCAAGTTATTTGGCACTCCCTGTGTGGACCAATATAATGGCTTTGAGAGAATTCAATCTTTGGTGCATAAAAAAGTCTCTTCTTCTCAATATGACTTGATGTCTAAACCTGTTTCTGAGACTGAAATCAATGAGGTTTTTTGGTCCTTAAAAGCCAACAAAGCCCCCGGTCCTGATGGGTATTCCGCTGGGTTCTTCAAAAATTCTTGGGATATTGTTGGTAAGGATGTCACATTAGCCATCAAGTCATTTTTTGATACTGGTAAACTTCTTTCTGAGGTCAATAGTACCATCATTGCTCTCATTCCTAAAGTTCCCAACCCTATGCATGTTGGTGACTATAGACCCATTTCTTGTTGTAACACCATCTACAAATGCATTGCTAAGATCATTGCTAATAGACTTAAATTGGCCCTCCCTGATCTGATTGATCCTGTGCAATCTGCTTTTGTCCAAGGTAGAAGGATCTCGGACAATATTTTCCTGTCCCAAGAGCTTATGAGAGGTTACCATAGGAAGTCCCTTACTCCTAAGTGTGCCATGAAAGTGGACATTATGAAGGCTTATGATACTGTGAGGTGGGAATTTATTATTGATACTCTTACAGCTATGGCTTTCCCTCTTAAACTTATACCGAGTTTAACCTACATTTACTTAGAAAGTTCGCTTTCTTGGAGGCTAAGTAAGGTCAGTTTGAGTTAAACTTGGCCACTTAGCTAATGAAACAATTATTGGCTTCAACTAATTAGTTCGTAGAAGGAATAGAGAGGATGGAGAAGGACGGAGAAAGTTGGATAGAAACATTCTTCTTCAAAGGTAGAAAAGAAAGTTGGAGAAAAGAAAGAAAAATAAGAAAAAAATCGAAGGGAATTCATATTCATCTTTTGGTCTCGAGAATTGAACACTTAAGTGCCTAAGAAAACTTAAGCGAGGTGCTTCAGTTAGCCTAATATCGTTAAGCAACAATTACTCAGAAAATTCTCTTTCGTGGTGGTTAAGCAAGGTTGTTTGAGCTAAACTTGGCCACTTAAGCTAATGAAACAATTAGTGGCCTAATATAATAGTCGTTGATGAAAATAGAGAAGGATGTAAGACGAGAAGAAAGTTGCAGGGAAACATATTCTTGAGCTCCAGAAGAGAACGTTGAGGAAAAAGAAGAAGAAGAGAAATATGATTAAAGTCAAAGGAATTTAAATCATCGTTTTTTGCTTGAGAATTGAACCTTAGATGATTTAGAAAACCTTAAATGAGGTGATTAGGTTCAACTAATATCTGTTAAGTTACCATTAATCAAAAAATTCTCTTTCTTGGAGACTGAGCAAACTTAGTTTGGGTTAAGGTCGGCACTTAAGCTAATGAAACAATTAATGCCTAATCTAGTTAGTTTCTAGAACAAAATGAGAAGGACGGAGAAAGTTACAGGGAAAACATTATTCTTGGGAGCTAGAAGAGAAATTAGGAGAAAAGATGAAGAAATGAAAGAAAATCAAAGGGAATCAAATCATCGTTTTGGACTTGAGATTGAAACACTTAGATGATTTAGAATACCTTAAATGAGGTCTTTAAGTTTAACTAATATCGTTAAGTTGCAATTACTCAGAAAATTATCTTTCTTGAAGACAAAAAAAGCTTAGGCTATGTTAAACTTCGTTAGTCCTGTGTATGCCCTTGTAGCTGTGTAATCTTTGTTTTTTTATTTATGTCTTATTCACCCAAAAAAAGAAACAATTAGTGGCCTAAGCTAATTAGTTCCTACAACAAAATGGAGAAGGGAGGTAGGTGAAGCACGAAGAAACTTAGGGACAAACATTGGGCTTGTTTGGATTGCTTTTGAAGAGAAAGTTAGAGAACGGAAGGGGGAATTTGAAGAATGTACAAGGGAATTCTAATTCAACCATTTGGACTTTAGAATTGAACACTTACATCGTTTAGAAAAGCATAATTGTGGTAATACCGCTATTCCATATTTTTAGAAAAGTTGCTTTTTTGGAGGATAAGCAGGGCTTGAGTTAAGCTTGGCTACTTAAATGAGCATTTATGTCATTTTGAAAAGATTAAATTAGGTGCTTATATTAAACTAATACCGTTAACCTACATTTACATAGAAAGTTCGCTTTCTTGAAAGCCAAGCAAGGTCAGTTTGAGTTAAACTTGGCCACTTTTTTTTTTTTGTTTTTTTTTGTTTGTTTTTTTTTTTTTTTTGAACTTGGCCACTTAAGCTAATGAAATAGGGAAGGATGGAGAAGGACGGAGAAGTTGGATAAACATTCTTCTTCAGAGGTAGAAGAGAAGTTAGAGAAAAAAAGAGAAATAAGAAAAAAAATCAAAGGGACTCATATTCATCCTGTTCGACTCGACAATTGAACACTGAGGTGACTATGAAAAGCCTAAACGTGGTGCACAAGTTAAACTAATATCGATACGAAACAATTACTCATAAAATTCTCTTTCTTGGTGGCTAATAAGCAAGGTTAATTTGAGTTAAACTGGCCACTTAAGTTAATGACACAATTAGTGGCCTAAGCAATTAGTTCGTTAAGAAAATAGAGGGGATTAGAGAGACGGAGAAAGTTCGGGAAAAACTTATTTCTTGAGTGTTAGAAGAGAAAGTTTGAGGAAAAAAAAGAGAAGAAGAATAGGATGAAAATCAAAGGGAATTCGATTTCATCGTTTTGGTCTTGAGAATTCAACCTTAGATGATTTAGAAACATTAAATGAGGTGATTAGTTCAATAATATCGTTAAGCTACAATTTATCAGAAAATTCTTTTTCTTGGAGGCTAAGTAGCTTAGTTATGTCTGCAGTTATGCTAACCTGGTGAGATTAACAAGGGTGTTATGGTGAGGGCGTGGAGGTAATACCTAGAGTTGTCGATCAAATCTAGCCGAGAATAGATTTGCGATCTGACGAAACAGCGATGGAAGCTCCATCAAACCCTAGTGATGGTGCAGATGTGGGGATTCCGATGGCTAATCCGTCCGATGTGGAGATCCAAACGCAGGTTGTTGTGTTTCTGCAGTAGATCGGCCTGTTGGGGGTTGATTGCTAGTAGAGGTGTACGTATTCCTGAGACCGTGGAGAAATTGAAAGAGTCGATGCTCTCTTGCAACAAGCTGTGAGCCTTCGACGCCGTTGGAAATGCTATCAGCACACATTGGTCTGATATTGTGGAGGAAGAGTATAAGCTTCTAAATCTTCAGATAGTGTGATTGTAGCGCGTAATCGTGGGAAAACAAGAAACTGTGTTGAATCAGTAGATCCAGAATATGGCTTTCGCTGCTGATGTGCAAGTTCCGATTAGGGACTCCTCTTCTTCCCAAGGAGGAGCTGTTAGGGGGGAAGTTATCGTGGGGGCGAGGAGGTCGTGGTGGTGCCGCTGGGAAACAGACCATCGAGCATGTGGGCCCAGAACAACGCTCTGGGCAAATATCACGCGCTGCATCAACCCGTTCAAATATTAAGCTCAGGTATATCCCTCCTACTACTGTTGAGGATAGTGTTGTTGTGAATATGCCTTCGCGTACTGATCCGCTAGAGAAATGGGACTCCTGCCTTATGGGTTTATTTGTTGACAAGGGGGTGGGTTACAACTATCTGCGTAATAGTGCTTTTGGACTGTGGAAAGCTAAGGGCCTTAAGAGGTTTTAACTAATGGGATGGATTTTATGTTTTTTATCTTTGACACTCCTGATTGTTGCAGAGAAGTTCTTGAAGGAGGCCCGTGGTATATAGGTGGTTATCTCCTTATTCTGAAACAGTGGAAAAGGATGATGAAACTTACAAAAGATAAATCACCAAAATCCCTGTCTGGGGTGAAATTTTTTAATATTCCTTTGGAATATTGGGATCCTGATGGTTTGAGTAGGATCGCAGTGCTATTGTAGGAGAAAGTTACGGGGAAACCTTATTCTTGAGTGTTAGAAGAGAAAGTTTGAGGAAAAAAAAGAAGAAGAAGAAATAGGATGAAAATCAAAGGGAATTCGATTTCATCGTTTTGGACTTGAGAATTGAACACGTAGGAGACTTAGAAAACCTTAAATAGGGTGCTTAAATTAAACTAATATCGTTAAGCAACAATTACTCATAAAATTCTCTTTCTTGGTGGCTAATAAGCAAGGTTAATTTGAGTTAAACTTGGCCACTTAAGCTAATGAAACAATTAGTGGCCTAATATAATTAGTTCGTTGATGAAAATAGAGAAGGATGTAGAAGGACGAAGAAAGTTGCAGGGAAACATTATTCTTGAGTGCCAGAAGAGAACGTTTGAGGAAAAAGAAGAAGAAGAGAAATAATATGATTAAAGTCAAAGGGAATTTAAATTCATCGTTTTCTGCTTGAGAATTGAACCCTTAGATGATTTAGAAAACCTTAAATGAGGTGATTAAGTTCAAATAATATCGTTAAGCTACAATTTATCAGAAAATTCTTTTTCTTGGAGGCTAAGTAAGCTTAGTTTGAGTTAAACTTGCCTACTCAAGCGAATGAAACAATTAGTGGCCTAATCCACATAGTTCCCAGGACAAAATAGAGAAGGATGGAGAAAGTTACAGAGAAACATTATGCGTGAGAGCAAGAATAGAAAGTTAGCGAAAAGAAAAAGAAATAGAAAGAAAATCAAAAGAAATTCAAATACATCGTTTTGCACTTGAGAATTCAACACTTAGATGATTTAGAGAACCTTAAATAAGGTGATTAAGTTAAACTAAAATATTAAGCTACAATTAGTCCGAAAATTCTCTTTCTTGGAGGGTAAGCTAAGGTTAGTGCTAGTTAAACTTGGCCACTTAAGCTAATGAAACAATTAGTGGTCCGAGCTAATTAGTTCCCACAACAAAATGGAGAAGGAAGGTGAAGCACGGATAAAGTTAGAGAGTAACATTTCGGCTTGTTTTGGTTTGCTTTTGGAAGAGAAAGTTAGAGAACAGAAGGAGAAATCGAAAGAATGTAAAAGGGAATTCAAATTCAACCATTTGGACTTTAGAAAAGATTAAATGAGGTGCTTGTATTAAACACTTTAGAAAATCAAAGGGAATACAAATTCATCGTTTTGGACTTGAGAATTGAACACTTAGATGATTTAGAATACCTTAAATGAGGTCCTTAAGTAAAACTAATATCGTTAAGTTGCAATTACTCAGAAAATTATCTTTCTTGAAGACAAAAAAAAGCTTAGCCTATGTTAAAGAAACAAAAAAAAGCTACAAGGGTATGCCCCTTGTAGCTGTGTAATCTCTGTTTTTTTATTTATGTCTTATTCACCCAAAAAAAGAAACAATTAGTGGCCTAAGCTAATTAGTTCCTACAACAAAATGGAGAAGGGAGGTAGGTGAAGCACAAAGAAACTTAGGGATAAACATTGGGCTTGTTTGGATTGCTTTTGGAAGAGAAAGTTAGAGAACGGAAGGGGGAATTGGAAGAATGTACAAGGGAATTCAAATTCAACCATTTGGACTTTAGAATTGAACACTTACATCGTTTAGAAAAGCATAATTGTGGAAATACCGCTATTCCATATTTACTTAGAAAAGTTGCTTTTTTGGAGGATAAGCAAGGTCAGCTTGAGTTAAGCTTGGCTACTTAAATGAGCATTTATGTCATTTTGAAAAGATTAAATTAGGTGCTTATATTAAACTAATACCGTTGACCTACATTTACATAGAAAGTTCGCTTTCTTGAAAGCCAAGCAAGGTCAGTTTGAGTTAAACTTGGCCACTTAAGCTAATGAAATAGGGAAGGATGGAGAAGGACGGAGAAAGTTGGATAGAAACAAATCTCTTCACCTCTCCGGTAAACCAACAGACTTAGTTCGTGTCAGAATCGGAATGGCCTTCGTTGGAGGACAATGCCAGACATCAACATTATCTTTTTTTTTGGGTGAATAAGAAATAAAATAAAACAGAAAGATTTACACAATTAAAAGGGGCATACCCCAGGCCCTACAAACAAAACCCAGCACAAACCTCGGCACAAAACACAAAACTATACAAGGCCGAGAGACACTACATCCGAAGCTCGAGGAAAAGCCAAACGGGATGAACAAAGTCCATGTGAACAAAATAAAAAACCAGTATCCCACACAAGACCGTCCCAGCTAAGAGAGCACTGCAGCAAAGAACCCGACCTTCACAGCCCATAGGACTAGGCACTTGTAGCATTATCATACAAAAATAAAAACCCCAAGAGAAACTGATGAGAATATCAAAACAGACCATCCCAACCATTTGCTAGAATACCTATAACACAACCAGCAGTGATGGGTTAGTGTGAGAGGCTCTTCCTTCTCTCTAGAAACTTCGTTTCTAGGGCTTGCATTCAATACTTCACTGAACTACGGATTCTTGTTGAAATGGAAACAAAAGATTTGACTGTAAAGGGGAACATTAATGCTATACTAAATGAAGAGAGAGGTAGCGAGTTGAGTGGTCTTAGTGGGTCGTATGGTGAGTTTAGCCCTAAACGTCTAAATCTCTCATAAATAGAGTTAGAAACCCTAGTTGTGCTTGCACAAAATAGTGAGAAGAAACTGAAAGGGGTTACGGCGGCATCCATCCAGGAGATCTCAGATCGTCTTGTGGCTATAAAGGCTAGATCGGCGATGTAAGAGGATTCCCATCCTTTTGTCAGATCCACTCTTGCGGATCTATCGACTCCAATTGTTCAATTGACGAACTGGTCGGATAGGATTGAAGGGGAGCTTCGATCTAAGCTTATGGATCTTCCAGATAGTGTTGAGGTCACAAAAAATCGGGGTATCACTCAACAACATGGTGCGATTGCTGAAAAGGTGGATATTCCGTTGGGTTCACAGGAGAAAGGAGATATTGAAATGGGGGACCAAGACTTGGATGCTGATGAGTCTGGTGCAGATGGAAACCCTAGAGGGATCGCTAGCCAAACCGATCGTGTTTCTGATGAATCGGATCCCAACCCTAAAGGATCTGTGGGTAACACTCGAGGTGGGTTTCATAACCAAGGTTGTGGTACTAACCCTAATAATAGGGGTGGTCGTGGAGGCAGAGGGCCGTTTCGTGCCACTGAGGGTCGATCATGGGCTAACGTGGCCTCATCTTCAGTCCGGTCAGAGGTAAAACTTAAATACTATCCCCCTAAACTTGATCAGGACAAGATAGTTGTTGAGTTGACTCCCCCCTGGCCTATGGTAAAATGGGAAGCTTGTCTGGTAGGGTACTTCATTGATAAAAATCTGCTGTATACCCTTATCAAAAACAATGCTAATAATATGTGGAAGAATAAGGGGCTGGTTGATATTCTGAAAAATGATGATGGGTTCTTCTTCTTCATGTTTGAAAATCGGGATTGCTGTATTGATGTCTTGGAGGGAGGACCATCGTATGTGGGAGGCTTCCTTCTCATATTGAAACAGTGGCATCGAATGATGAAACTGTCTAAGGAAGACAAGAAAACCATCCCTATTTGGGTGAAATTCCATAATATTCCCCTTGAATATTGGGATGGAGATGGTTTAGGAAGAATAGCTAGTGCAGTGGGTGTCCCATTGTTTATGGATCAACTTACCTCTTCGGGAAGTAGGATCTCCTTCGCTAGAGTTTGTGTTGATATTTCAGCTGTATCTGAGTTCCCTTATAGCTTCATAATTACAAGTGGTGATGTATCCATGAATATCCATGTGGAGTATCAGGGTGTACCATCGAGATGTATGCACTGTCATGTTTTTGGACATGTGAGACTATGTCCTGCCTCTCTGCTCAAGTAACACATCTCATTGAGTTACAGAAGAATTCTGAAGACAGGGTTGAAGTTGATGAGGGATGGACTACAGTGAAGGATAAGGGTAAAAGGAAAGTGGGGGACCAAACCTCCCCTTTTCAAGATGTCCCTACTGAAGCTGATAGCTCATCTGCAACTAAGGGGGGTGACCTAGTCCCTGAGTCTGAGGAGGCTGTTCCCCTTCCAGAAATTGAAGAAAATGCTGCAAATGTTACGGGCCAGATAGATGCCTCTCACTCTGAGGCTTTGGAAACTGCTGAGACCATAACCCAAGCAGCTGAGGAAAATATCAGAAATACAGAGGATGTGGGGGAAGAGGAAATGAGAGCAAAACCTCCTGAACTGAAGGGGGGAAAGGAGGATGATGGGCTAAAGGTGGGCAGCGCAGCCAAGCAGAAGTCTTCTGGCAAATCAGGTAGCTAGAAGAAGAAAAGGAGGTAAAATTCTGTTGTTTTTTTGTGGTGATCTGGTTGTGATCTTATTTTTTTTGTTGCTTATCATGTCTATTAAAACATTTTTTTGGAATGTCAGAGGGTTTAACAATCCTTCAAAACATAAAGAAGTTATCGATTTTGTTAAAAAAGAAGACATTAAAATTATGAGCATTTTGGAGACAAAAGTTAAAATGGAAAATGAAGCTAAAATTTTTGATAATAGCTTTAAAAATTGGAAATTTTTGTCGAACTCACAACCAGATCTGCTAGCGAGAATTTGGGTTTGCTGGGATCCCAATTTCTGCGATGTTTTGATGGTCCAAAAATCAAACCAGTTTATTTTTGTTAAAGTGACAGTTTTTTAGGGTGATCTCACCTTCTTCTCTACTTTTGTTTACGCAGAAAATAAGCATGAGTTGAGGCTTCCCTTGTTTTTTGATCTAAAGAAAATTGCTCTCAATTATGCTAGTCATCCTTCTGTTTTTCTTGGTGACTTTAATGCTGTCCGCTTTTCATTTGAGAAAATGGGGGGGAGGGAGAACTAGAGTCGTGCCAATGAGGTTTTTAATAGTATGGTTTTGGACTCTGAATTGGAAGACTTGTGTTACAAAGGGTGTCAATTTACTTGGTCAAATAAGCAGGGGGGTGGTAACTTCATTACCTCGAAAATTGATAGAGTCGTTGTCAATGAGAGGTGGTTAACTGTTAATCCTAACTCGTATGCTCTTTTCTTGCCCTCGGGAGTTTCTGATCACTCCCCTGTGATTGTGCAACTTGGAGGTGAGGAAACGAAGCTTAAGAAGCCTTTCAAGTTTTTTGACTTTTGGGCTACCCACTGTGATTTCCTCCCCAGTGTGTATGGTGTTTGGAGGAAATACATTAGGGTTTCTCCCATGTTCAGGGTTTGTCAAAAGCTTAAAACTCTTAAGCCCATTCTTAAAGAGTTGAACAAAAAGGAATATAGTGAGATTTCCACTCGGGTTGGTGTTGCCAAGGATCATCTCCTTAATTCTCAAATCAAGCTTGATAAAGATCCTTTAAACTTAACTCTTCAAGAGACTGAGAGGGCTGCTTATGTGAAATATGTTGACTAAAGCTGAGGAGAGTCTTGCCCACCAGAAATCTCGGATCCAATGGTTAGGTTTAGGGGATAGGAATTCCAAGTTCTTCTTTAGAAATGTTAAGGGAAATGTGAATAAGGGGCGGATTCACAGTGTTGTGCTCCCTAATGGGGATAGAGTGACTAAAAGTGCTGAGGTCCACCACACTTTTGTGGATTATTTCACAAATTTGTTTGGGAAACCTTTTGGTGATCAATATAATGGGTATGATAGGATTAGTAGCCTTATCACCAAAAGAGTGTCTGAGAGTCAATATCAAAACCTTGCTAGGGATGTGACTGAGAAAGAGATCATTGATGCATTCAAGTCCCTTAAAGCTAATAAAGCCCCTGGCCCCGATGGGTATTCTGCGGGTTTTTTTTCTGAAATCCTGGGGTATTGTGGGGAGAGAAGTTGTTGAAGCAATCAAATCTTTCTTTACATCGGGGGAGCTTCTTCAGGAATTAAATAGCACCACCATTGCTTTGATTCCGAAGATCCCCAATGCTGAAAAAAGTGGGGGATTTTAGACCTATCTCGTGCTGCAACACTTTGTATAAATGTATTTCTAAGATAATTGCGGATAGGATTAAAATTGTCCTTCATGATCTTATTGATCCTGTTCAATCAGCTTTTGTCCCTGGTAGGAGGATAGCCGATAATATCTTCCTTTCTCAGGAGCTTATGAGGGGCTATCATAAAGCCTCCCCCTCTCCTAGGTGTACCATGAAGGTGGACATTATGAAAGCCTATGATAATGTTAGATGGGATTTTGTTCTTGATGTCCTTACCGCAATGGGTTTCCCCCCTAATATTATCCTTTGGATAAAAGCATGCATGACTAGTCCCACTTACTCCATTTGCATTAATGGGAGTCTGCATGGTTATTTTAGGGGGGAGAGAGGTTTGAGGCAAGGTGACCCTATGTCCTCTTATCTCTTTGTTATTGTCATGGAAATTCTCTCTAGAATTTTGGCTGAAAAGGCTTCTCATCCTGATTTCAAATTCCATTGGAGATGTGAAAAAACTAAGATTGTTAATTTATGCTTTGCTGATGATCTGATGATATTTTGTAAAGGGGATGTGTCTACTGTTCAGTCCATCAAAATGGGGTTAGAAGAATTTAAGAGTTTGTCTGGGCTGTCTCCTAGCCCTAACAAGAGTCATATCTTCTTCTCTGGGTGTGATACGCAGTTAAGAAATGAGATCCTTGGGGTTTGCAATTTTAGTGAAGGCAAGTTACCTGTGAGATACTTGGGGGTTCCTTTAGTTTCCACGAAACTTAAGGCCACTGATTGTGACCAACTTGTGGAGAGGATTACTAAAAGGATTAAGAGCTGGACAAATAAGTGCCTCACTTATGCTGGTAGAGCTCAGTTGATCCAATCTGTTCTATTCTCTATGCAAGTTTACTGGACCTCTTTATTCATCCTTCCAAAGAAGGTCATTAGATCTATAGAGAGTTTGTTTAGAGCTTTCTTCTGGTCTGGATGTGAGTTAAAAAAACATGAGGCTAAGGTTTCTTGGGATAGAATTTGTTCTCCTAAGAAGGAAGGGGGGCTAGGTTTTAAGTCCCTCACTGTGTGGAATAAGGCTGCCATTGCTAAACATGTATGGTTCCTCTTCTCTGGGGGAGAGCAGTCAATGTGGTGTATTTGGGTAAAGTCTTATATTCTCAAAGGTAGGAGTTTTTGGAGAGTTAGGGTGCCAAATGACCCTTCTTGGGTTTGGAGGAAGATCCTCTCTCTTAGACCTATCATTTACCCTCTAATCAAACATAGGGTGGGAGATGGTTCTACGGTTTTTTTGTGGTTTGATAATTGGCACCCTATGGGATCTTTGTGGGACAAATTTGGAGTTAGAATTGTGTATGATTCTGCTCTTGGTATAGATGCTAAGGTTAGTGAGATTGTGGAGGGTACTTCTTGGAGATGGCCTTTTCCCTCTTCATGGGAGCTTATGGATCTTATTGATAGCACTCCCCCCACTTTCCTCCCCACTGGTGGGTCTGATGATGCTAGTTGGTGTCCTGCTACCAATAGCCAATTCACTATTCAATCTACTTGGCACTCTTTGAGGAAACATTTTGATCCTGTGAATTGGTCAACCCTCCTTTGGGGCCCTTATAATATCCCAAAGGTGAGTTTTGTGGTGTGGATGGCTATCCTTGGCAGATTAAATACTGGGGATTTTTTGTTTTTTTTGGGTGAATAAGACATAAATTAAAGACAAAGGATATACAAGATACAAGGGGAAAATACTGGGGATAGGTTGCAAACTTTTGGTGTAACCCTATCTGCGAAATGTGTTTTCTGCCAGCATCATTGTGAGGACCACAATCACCTTTTCTTTGAGTGTCCATTCTCGGAAAGGGTGTGGTCTTGCATTAAAGGTCAAATAAATGTACATTGGCCCTCTATACCTTGGGATGATTTGGTCCAGCTCATTGCTAAATCTGTGAAAGGCAAATCTCTTGGGGCTATTATCACTAAGCTTGCTTTTACCTGTACTATTTATCAGTTGTGGATTGCCAGGAATAACAGAGTGTTTAGTAAGGATATGGTCCCGGAAGAGGTGGTTATAAAGTGTATTGTGGATATGGTAAGGTTCAGGGTAATGCACATTACCAATCTGAAGCCTCACCAAACTGACAGATGGTTTCTCCAATCATGGTGACTTCCCCATACTATGGTGAAGCCTTCGGCAGTTGCTGTAAGGAATGAGAGATCCTAAATTGTGGGTTGAGTGATGGTTAGCAAATACATTGTGGGGTTTCCTAATGTTTGTTATTGATATAGGTACCTGGATTGCTGGTATGCTGTTTGTTGAGTGTTTGCCCCATAATCTGAGGGCCGAGTATAGTGTGAGGAGTAAACAATCACCCACCCCAATATCACTAGCCACACTGAGAGGAACTAACATGTTTTTATGTGTCATCTGTCACTTCTTTTGCAGGTATAAGGAGCATTATTTTCCGAGTGATGTGAGTTTATATAATTGTGGGTTGAGTGTAGTGAGCATATATATGTGTGGAATACCGAGTAATCTGTCATTGATTCTTGTATGTTCTACTGTTGATGAGCTCTTAATACTTTTGGGTATTTGCTGGTTGACAGGGTCTACTACCGTGTCTAGATACTGCTCGGGTTGCATGGGATGGCAGCGAACCATTTATGTGGATGTTGCTGTCTGGAATTTGGTTGATTTGGTAAATAGTTCTGAATCATTGTCTGGAGCAGGCTGGTTTCGTGCAGATGCAAGCAAGAGGCGTCTTTGGTCTACTATAATGTGTAGAATCTGTTTGGGTACATGGTTTGGCAGCAGTGCTTGTTTGGTGTTGCATGGTTTGTCCTCCAGTTCGGGTTGACTCGAAGCTCGAAGCTGGATATGAGTGTGTTGATGGCTGCTATATGCGCCTCGTGTGTGAAGATTGACTTTCCATTATGTTTGTTTTCGTTAGAGTGTGTTGTTATTTTTGCCTACCCATGTGGGATGTACACGGGTGTTTATGTTTTCATCCAACTTTTGCTACTTAGATATCGGGTATGTTCATGTTCCTCATCACATTTTCATGCGGCACATGAACACACCTTGGTTACCTCCTATTATGTATGGTTGCTTCAGTTTAGTTTTTGGCTTATTTTCTTTTTTTTTGTCCAGATAGATAATGGTTTGGTCGTTAGTCTTTCTGGGTAATTCTGGATTGGCTTAGTCTTTTGTTTTTCTTTTGGTTCTTGTATAGTGCTTTGGTTAGGGCCTGGGGTATGCCCCTTGTCGTGGTGTAAGTTTTTTGTTTTTTATTTTATGACTTATCCACCCAAAAAAAAAACCTAACGAAATGCACTAAATTCCTCCTACACAGCCCGTAGGGGTAGGAGAAATTACTCAATACAATAATGAACAAACAATACAAGAGACAACTGATTAACTCTCTCATATAACATAGCAAGGCGCTTGAAGCAGCCATCACCACGGAATACATACACTCTTCCAGCTGCCTCCTAAATGTACACAACAAGCAGCCACCATGCCTCCATGCCATTCTGTATACCTGATCGAGATGTAGCAGGCTAGAACTGCCGAAACAGTGAAGAAGAACTGCCGAAACAGCCCCATTCCGAAAAGAATCTGCCAAGAACCAGCGTAACTTGTAACACAGCAAGGCGCTAAGAGCTGCCATCACCTCGTTACACATACACTCTTCTAAATGCTTGATGAACATCCAACTATTAAAGCAACTTGTAAACCCAATAATCACGGCGCCAATTGCAGCCATAGCTGAGAAGCAGCATCCAACCGAAATCAGATTACAAGAAGGGCGCAGTTTGCAGCCACCTCCACACCACCAATACATGAGCATATGAACCTGTTGAGCGAGATACAAGAGGTAAATGCCAATATTACAACTTTGATCATAGAGCAGAAGGAAAATCATACTAAATATGAGAGACCTCCCATCACTCAACCCACAACTAATAACAGCACTCCACTCTTTATATCTACTCACATCACTAGGCCCTCTTCTCACAATCTCACTCACAATGGTCACTGAACTGAATGTGAAAGCTTCCTTAACCTGCATATAAAGAATATAATATATAATAGCAATTAGAGATAACCAAATATATAGTCTCACATCCCTCAACCCACATTTTAGGGAGAATGTATATAGGCTCTCTACACTCGGCCCACACAAGAAAGTGACCGAAAATGCTGAAGATAGGAAAGACAGCAACGTTTGAATGCAAGCAGCCATAATAACAATCTGCAAAGAGAAACCACATTAGAAATCCCACAATATATGCTCACCTTCACTCAACCCTCAATATAGGTGCACTCTCCACACTCAAGCTGCTCCCCGCATTGTTAGCCTGAGACAACTTCAATATTGTAGAAGGAAGATTCCATTGATCTAAGTACCAGGGATCACCTGCAGAGTTAATTAAATTGTCCACAGAAAGCATCCTACCTCTAACCATTTGAACAATAAAGTTAGTTACAGTATCCACAGGTTTACTTTCCTTGTTAAAAATCCTCCTATTTCTCTCAAGCCAGATGTGATAAACAGTGCAGAGAAAAGAGAGTTTTATGATGGCAGACTGCAAGGACTTGCCTTTGATAGACTCAGTTGCATAGATCACAGTCTCCTGCCAAGGTAAATGGGGCCAACTAATATTACATTTGACCTGAATGGCACCCCAAATCCTGGAAGAATACATACACCTAAAAAATAAGTGGGAGTGATTCTCCTCAGGAGCTTGACATAAGGGGCAAATAGGATTAGGAATAATGCCAAACAACTTCAATCTATCCCCCGTATTTAATCTCTCATGAATAGCCAACCAAAACACGAAACTAACCCTAGAAATGGAGGGGGCCCCCCAAACTAGATTAGCCCAAGGAACTTTAGAGCCCTTGTCCCTCCAACAATTCCACGCAGATCGTATAGTAAACGTACCATCAATAGTCAAGTCCCAAACAGGTTTATCCTGGGTAAGGCATTAATGAAGGGGGAGTGCAGTAGATCCATTCCTTAATTTCCTAGGAATTCTCAATAGGCCACTTCCAACCGTTATTAGAGATAATAGCACTGAGTTTTGAGTCAAGAGGAAGGCCCGTGTCATACAAAATCCTATGCCCAAATCTATCCCATAAAGATCCAATAGGGTGCCAATTATCAAACCACAAAAACACCTTCTCCCCATTGCCAATCTTGAACTTAATATGGGGAAAGATATTCTTTCTTAGAGACAAAATTTTCCTCCAGACCCATGAGGGGTCACTAGGCATTTTAACATGCCAAAAACTATTGCCTTTGAGTAAGTAGGACTTAACCCATTGGCACCACATAGACCCTTCACCCCCCGAGAACAAAAACCACACATGCTTAGCAATAGCAGCCCTGTTCCAAACTCCTATATCTTTGAACCCTAAACCTCCTTCATTTTTAGGCTTACACACATAGTCCCAGGCTATCTTAGCACTGTGCTTTTTCAACTCAACACCGGACCAGAAAAAACATCTCAATAGACTATCAATCTCTCTAATAACCTTTTTAGGAAGAATAAAGAGCGATGACCAATAAACTTGCATTGAAAAAAGGATGGATTGGATAAGTTGAGCTCTACCCCCATACGAAAGAAGTTTATTGGTCCAACTCTTAATCCTCTTCTTGATCCTCTCAATCAGAATTTGACAATCAGTGGCCTTAAGCTTAGTAGTAATCAAAGGAACACCCAAGTATTTCACCGGAAGGGTGCCCTCAGAAAACTTAGCAATACGAAGAATATCTTCTTTAAGCTCATGACTACACCCCGAGAAGTATATATTGCTCTTGCTAGGACTAGGGGTGAGACCAGACAACATTCTGAACTCCTCTAAGCCTTGCATAATGAGGTTAACAGTAGCAGGATCACCTCTACTAAAAATCATAAGGTCATCAGCAAAGCAAAGATTGACAATCTTAGTTTTATCACACCTCCAGTGGAACTTGAATAGAGGATCATTGGCATTTTCAGCTAGAATTCTAGCAAGAATTTCCATAGCCAGAACAAACAGATAAGGGGACATCGGATCTCCTTGTCGGAGCCCTTTAGCCCCTTTGAAATAACCATGAAGGCTACCATTTATGCTGATCGAGAACGAGGGACTCGTCATACAAGCCTTAATCCAGGTTATCATAATGGGGGGGAAATCCAAGGCATAAAGGACATCAAAAATAAACTCCCATCTCACATTATCATAAGCTTTCATTATGTCCACTTTCATAGCACACTTAGGAATTTTGGAATTCCTATGATAACCTCTCATTTTCTCCTGAGACAAGAAAATGTTGTCAGAAATCCTTCTCCCCTGGACAAAAGCTGACTGCACAGGGTCAACGAGATCCGGAAGGACAACTTTGATTCTATTGGCAATGATCTTAGCAATACACTTGTAAATAGTGTTGCAACAGGAGATAGGCCTATAATCCCCAACCTTCATGGGGTTAGGGATTTTAGGAATAAGAGCAATAATAGTGTTGTTGACCTCAGAAAGGAGCTTGCCAGAATCAAAGAAAGATTTTATGGCAAGGGTGACCTCATTACCCACAATATCCCAAGAACTCTTAAAGAAGCCCACAGAATAACCATCAGGTCCCGGGGCCTTATTAGCTTTAAGGGACCAAAAGGCATCCTTAATCTCAGAGTCAGAGACAGGCTGGGCAAGCATAGTAGACTGGGTTAAGGACACCTTAGTATTCACCAAAGACCTAATCCTATCACGGCCATTATACTGGTCCACACTGGGGGTACCAAAAAGATCCGTGTAGTATTGAACAAATGTATCATGAATATCCTTGAAATCCGTGGTCCTAGTACCATCCCTCAACTCAACACTCAAAATTTTACCTCTGTTAATATTATTCCTCACAGACCTGAAGAAGAAACTACTACTCCTGTCACCCAGTTGAAGCCATTGAATCCTAGATTTTTGAAGGGCAAGACTCTCCTCCATCTTGCTAAGGCCCAAGTAATTCTTATGCTCCTCCCTCTCTTGCTCCTGAAGGTTAAGGTTTAAAGGATCTTTGTCAAGCTTAATCTGGACAGATTCCAAATTCGCCTTAGAAACTTGAACTCTAACAGAGATATCACTAAAATCTCTCTTGTTCAACAATTTGAGGGCTGGTTTAAGCTGTTTCAACTTCTGACAAACCCTAACCATAGGGACACCTCTAATAAATTGGTCCCAAGTGGCAGACACACAATTTAAGAACTCTGGATGCTTAGACCAGAAGTCAAAATACTTAAAGGGTTTTTTGAATGATTTTATAGAATCACTGATATTGACCACAGCCGGAGAATGATCAGAAATTCCAAATGGAAGAAACGAGGCACTAGATCCAGGAAAATTATCAAGCCAAACCTCATTAACAAGAACCCTATCAATTTTAGTAGCTATGTAGTCCCCAGCACCTCTCTTAATAGCCCAAGTGAATTGACAGCCTCCATAAGATAGATCGGTCAGCTCAGAAGAGATAATATAGGAGTTGAATTCCTCATTCTCATTGGATCAAACAGAAGAACCCCCTACTTTTTCCTAACGGTATCTAATGGCATTAAAGTCCCCCAGGAATAAACAAGGGGAATTGGACTTACTATGGGAGATTTGATGCATATTTTCAAAAAAAAATTTCCTCACAAGATGCTTATTATCAGCATACACAAAAGTAGCAAAGAAGCTTGCTTTAGTAGCCAAAACCAAAATTTCACAAAAGATGTGTTGACTAGACTTTGAATACATTTTAACATCACAGATCTCATTATTCCAACACACCCAAACCCTACCAGTTTCAGTTGGTTGGGAGTTAGACAAAAAAGACCAATTGCCAAAACATTTTTCAAAAATACTATTTTCATTAGTTTGTCTAATTTTGGTCTCCAAAACACCAATGACATGGATATCTTCATTAAACACCAGCTTTTTTAGGTCCTTATGTTTAGAAGGGTCATTCAACCCTCTAACATTCCAAGAAGCAATTTTTACAGTCATTGGAAACAAAAACAAAACAACATCCCTCAACCAACTGAAATAGCAATTACTTTTTCTTCTTCCTCTGGCTGCTATTACCTTTGCCAGAGTTTTTACCTCCTTGAGCTTGTGTTGACTTATGGACAGAAGCCGCACCTGGGGTGCTCATTTTTGCTGGATTAGTATCAGCAATCAAAGTGTCTATTAGATCTGCAGCTTGCGGTAGAACCAACTTGGTAATCTCCAGAAGATTCTCAGGAAACATTGGCACTTCATTTCCCCCTAACCCTATTTCTTCTGATGATGAACTAGTTCCCACAGCTGGAATAGAACTCTCCACTAGGGGAGCTGTTGGTGAGGGAATAACAGGAACTGGGGGTGGAAGTGAGGCTTCCACATTTTCTGCTGGATCCGGGTCCCCCACTTCCTCTTGCCTTTTGAGTTAACTGTAGTCCAACCCTCCTCTTGCCCCTCAAGTGTTTCCTCAGTGTTTTTTTGAAGAGAAATTAAGTGAGCTACCTGTTTAGACACACATTTCTAAGTATCATGGCCAAAGATCTGACAGTGTTGGCAAATGGATGGCAGCCCTTGATATTCAGCACGTATTAACACTGCTTCATCATCACATCGAATCTGAAAATAAGTAGGCAATTTAGAGGTTGCCTCTATCTCAATACAAATCCTCGCAAAAGCCACCCTCGTCCCTCTTGCCGTAAGCTGATCCATGCAGAGGGGATTGCCAATGGCACTTGCAACCCTACTGAGACCATCAGGATCCCAGTATTCCAAAGGGATATTAAAGAGCTTAACCCAGACCGGGATCTTCGTGGCTTTTTCTTTGGCTAGCTTCATCATCCTTTTCCATTGTTTAAGGATTAGAAGATAGCCTCCAATGTACCACGGCCCCTCCTCAAGCACCTCCCTACAGCATTAAAGGGATTCAAAGATAAAGAACATAAATCCATCCCCATTAGTTAACACTTCCTTCAGACCCTTATTTTTCCACAATCCAAAAGCACTATTACGAAGGTAGTTATATCCAACACCCTTGTCTATGAAATATCCTACTAGGCAGGAGTCCCATTTTTCTAAGGGATCAGATCTCTTAGGCATATTGACCACAACACTATCTTCAACAACGGTTGGGGGAATATACCTGAGCTTGATGTTGGAACGAGTCGATGCAGAAGCTACATTAGCCCACGTCCTCGGAATGGGCTGATTAGGGCCCCTTACTTCCACTGGTCTCCTTCCTCCATTTCCCACTCTGCCCCCTCGAGCCCCACGGTAGTTTCCACCACCCCTTCCACGGCCATCAAACTGATTAGGATTAACAGCACTACCCCCCTCAGCTTCACCAAGAGTGCTATGATTCCTCGCTTCTCCTCTGTTTCTAGCAACATCGAGACTATCAGGAAGGAATTGAAAACGATTACCTTCAATATCATTAGTATATATTTTAGATAACACAACAATAAAGGGGGCCCTCATTTGCAAATCTTCTGGCATGTCACTCGTAGAATACATCAGATACCCCTTCATTTTACAATACGTAACCCCCCTTTTAATATTTGAATTTTCAAGTCGATACTTCACCATCCATGGCACCTGTTTGTCGATAATTGAACAATAACCATTCCCATAATAGACTAACTCGCATTGACAATCTACTGGGAAAATAAACCATGCCTGCAAACTATCATTACCGTTTAACCTCCGATCATAAACATTTACTCTGACCAACCCACTAGCATTGGGTGCGCAAAGGGGGGAATATTTTATCAATATTTTATCAACCTTAATACTTTTTTGTTTGTATCTTAACCTCAATTGAGAAAATAAATTAGGCAACGCAAGTTCAATACAACTGAAATCCCTTGCCGAAACACCTTCAACAACTCCAGTTTTTATATCGTCCACCTCCATTAACCTGAACATTAAAAATAAAAATACATCAAATTACAATTCCAAACATTTTTAAAGTACATTTGACTCCTTAAAGTAATTTTGCATTCCTTTCCACTAACAGTAGCAGCCACTAAATATATGGCACCCTTTTGAATGCTTCCAACATTTCCCAACAGCGTATCTTTGTAGTCCGTCCAAACATTAACTTGGAAGAACCGGTCTACAACTTCTATCCCGTGACGAACGTACTCTTTGTCCTTACCACCAACGAGCTTTTTTGTTATGTTTTGTTATGTTTTATGAGTCTGTGGTGTGTTTGTTTATTTGCCCATATATCCACCCCAAGTTTCCATCTATTATCTCTAATGGTAGAGGTTACTTGGGGACAAAAAGGATATATGGGCAAAGTGGGTTTCTTGTTTTTGTTATGTTGTTGTTCTCTCGCTTTTGTGAGGGTGGCTTTGTATTGTAGGATGTCCAGTGGTAGTTTTATGTTGTTTTTTTATTTTGTTTCGTCTATTATTTGTTGTAGGGCGTACCTGGGGTATGCCCCTTGTAAACTTGTACATTTTATTGTATTTATTTTATGACTTACTTACCCAAAAAAAAAGCTTGAATCTCATTTTCTTTAGCATCCGAAAACGGTCGGACAGGTCAGGATCAACAATCCAGGTCTCAAGATTACCCTCGCCAACTCCAATAAATATCTTGTCAGGTGTAGGGATGGAATCTGACGGACTATTATCACTGATGACAAAAAACAACACGTGGTGGACCACAGCTTCGTCCTTAGCATCCTGTCCCAATTGAACATTACCAATGAATTTGATACCCTTAACCACGATCTTGTCTGATAGACGGTCAGATCTCTTATTACGTAACTCAATACCATTAATTAATCTCGCCACGCCTTTATTATCAAACTTAACGTCCCTTAATTGTTTATCGTATAGCTGTAATTTCCTTACTCCCCTCTTAGTTTTCTTAATAAATCGGGGAATATTCTAAGCGTACCGTCTGCGAATATACTGGGTCTTAAAAGGTGCACGACTACGATAACTACGCCTATATCCACTGGTCGCCCGTGTCCTTGACCTCCGGTATGCAAGCGGGGTCCGGTAATGGCTGCTTCATATTCCTTCCATTTTTTATAAATAACTCCAAATCTTTTATACGAACACTTCTACAAGATCTGTTATCTCTGCTAACCCTTTTGTTCAGACACCTTAGCTTTGATATTTTTGCCCTCTGATCTTCGTACACCGGAACAAACTTCGCCGGAGCTCTCCGCCGGCTCTCTTCCCACAGTCCTAGTTGCCACGTCAAAAAGCGATCTACACACATTTGAGTGAACTGCCCGTAATTCTCGGGATACTCTTCTAAGGAGTACAACATTGTATACCAAATAAATCGACAAAATTGGCTGAAAGAAAAGGAAGGATCGTACACCGGAACAAACTTCACCGGAGCTCTCAGTCGGCTCTCTTCCCACAGTCCTAGTTGCCACGTCAAAAAGCGATCTACACACATTTGAGTGAACTGCCCGTAATTCTCGGGATACTCTTCTAAGGAGTACAACATTGTATACCAAATAAATCAACAAAATTGGCAGAAAGAAAAGGAAGGACGAAACAAAGTACCAGAAAATCACCTCAGTGTAATAGCTCTTCAACTGCAAAAGCATATCTCTCTTATCTCTCTCCACCGACAAATATCTGAGGCTGGACCCAGCTATATAGACGGCTGTAAATACGGAGATTCGGAATTTAAAATTTGAATTCCCGTCCATTACTGTTCATTCGCGCGGAATTCTGTGCACCTTTGCTTTATATCCAAGCAAAACCACCACGATCGTGACACGTGGGTGGACAGGAGATGGCCACGTCTACCGAATTAATGACACCAAATAGTGATTACTATTTGGTGTGAGTACGGATTTAATCTCCGCCTTACACGTCACCATCCGTACGTCCATAAACGGATGAAATTGCCTATCGGGTACAATTTCAACAGGGGGAGCTAGTAATATTATATATAGCGCCCCCCTAGCTGGTGTGACCTCTCCCTATATAAAGCCTCGACAAACAACATTCACACTTGTGTAAGTTAAGTGTTAATCACTAAATAAGCTAAATAATGCCTTGCCAAGCCTCTTTCCGTTTTTATGCCAAGAATGTCTTCCTTACTTACACACAATGCCCATGCCCGAAAGAACAACTCTTAGAACTTCTCCAATCTCTCCTCCAACTAGCCTGTCAGCCATACTACATACTTGTCGCAAGGGAGCTCCATGAAGATGGAAAACCTCACCTTCATGCCATGGTTCAATGCACGAAGAAGATCCAAACCTCCAACCCGAGATTTTTCGATCTCACTGGAACCAATAAGAGGATCTACCATCCAAATATAGAAAAACTCCACTTGCCAACAGCAAGTCGACAGTATATACAGAAAGGGGGTGAGTTCATCGAATGGGGAGAATTTTCATCTAAGGGGAGAAGTCCTTCGAAAAATAGAGACGAACTCTGGAAGGGAATACTTGGCGAAGCAGAAGCGGAGGAACAATTCTTTGCTCTCTGCAAAGAAAGATGTCCCACCGATTACGTCACAAAATACCCCCAATTAAAAACATTCTCCAAGGATCATTACGAAAAAGAGAGGCCCCCATATACTAGCCCTTTTAATTCATTTCCTTTCTTAAATGAAGAAGTAAAAAAATGTCGCAAATAATATTTTGTTTGTAAGTCGAAATTGCGTTCAGTACGAGTTATGTCAAAATTGCTGTCTCTCCGTTTGGAGGGAAGACGATTTCCTTAGATTAGGGATACACAAAAATAATATAAACAATTTATATACTGACGAAGAACTGTCCTCCTCCTCTGATAACAGGAACCAGAGCAGAGGCCCATCCGCCTAATCTCCCTCTACCTCGAAGGACCCTCAAGAACAGGCAAAAATCGTCCGGGCCAGAAGCCTCGAACGACACAATTACTTCTCCGGCAGAATAAGCTTCAAGGACTACGACCAAGACGCCGTCTACAACGTCATAGACGACATCAAATACTCGACAGTCCCTACCGAATTAATAAAGAATTTAGTATGCTGCCAAAGAGATTTCCATGTATTTGTTAAGTTCCAACCAGATCTCACTATTAGAGGAGGGATTCCTTGTATTTTATTAACAAATGGGGGACCGTAGTTGGCTAGATGCAATGTCCCAAAAAATGAGAGAATGGTTTGATGTTAATGTAACCACTGTCATGATTAATGAAAAATTTTATTAATTTTATTTATGAAACCACTAAAAGTTTTATTTACTCACTACATTTCCCTTATCATCCACTATTACATCTTGAGTCACATCACTATTTTTTACACTGATGATTACATTTCGTAAAACATTAGAAAATTCTGCTGCATCCATAACAACTGATCATCTACGATCAACTTCCTCTTTGCTGACACCAACCTCTGAAATCGACGGATCAGGATCAACATCACTAGTGTCATCACCACCTCTGCGTACATCAATCTCTGACAAACTCAGACGACCTCTGCGTTCATGAATGACTGAACCACTTTCCCCAAAACCTCCTAACAACAAATCTCTCCGCCTCTCCGGTAAACCAACAGACTTAGTCCGTGTCAGAATCGGAGTGGCCTTCGTTGGAGGACAATGCCAGACATCAACATGATCATTAGTATATTTTTTAGATAACACAACAATAGATGGGGCCCTCATTTGTGAATCTTCTGGCATGTCACTCGTAGAATACTTCAGATACCCCTTCATTTTACAATACGTAGCCCCCCTTTTAATATTGGAATTTTCAAGTCGATGCTTCACCATCCATGGCACCTGTTTGTCGTTAATTGAACAATAACCATTCCCATAATAGACTAACTCGCATTGACAATCTACTGGGAAAATAAACCATGCCTGCAAACTGTCATTACCGTCTAACCTCCGATCATAAACATTTACTCTGACCAACCCACTAGCATTGGGTGCACAAAGGGGAGAATATTTTATCAATATTTTATCAACCTTAATACTTTTTTGTTTGTATCTTAACCTCAATTGAGAAAATAAATTAGGCAACGCAAGTTCAATACAATTGAAATCACTTGCCGAAACACCTTCAACAACCCCAGTTTTTATATCGTCCACCTCCATTAACCTGAACATTAAAAATAAAAATACATCAAATTACAATTCTTTTTTTTTTGGGTGAATAAGAAATAATATAAAACAGAAGACAACACAAGCCTCAGCCCACAGGCACCGAAGCCCAAAGAAACACTAACAAAAAACCTAAACCAAACCTAAGAGCTACATCTGAAAATTAGGAGAGCCAAAAGAAAAACGTTGCCAAGCAGATTGTACAAAGGCCATATCCTATGATGAATAGGGACCTTGTACAAAGGACAAACCAGCAACCAACAAGCACCATTCAAGCTCGTTGGTGGCAACAACAAAGAGTACGTTCGTCACGGGATAGAAGTTGTAGACCGGTTCTTCCCAGTTGATGTTTGGACGAACTGCATAGATATGCTGTTGGGAAATGTTGAAAGCATTCAAAAGGGTGCCATATATTTGATAACAGGACATTTTCCAGGGATCATTACAAAAGAGAGAGGCCCCCATATACTAGCCCTTTTAATTTATTTCATTTCTTAAATGAAGAAGTAAAAAAATGGGCAGAAAATAATATTTTGTTTGTAAGTCGAAATTGCGTTCAGTACGAGTTATGTCAAAATTGTTGTCTCTCCGTTTGGAGGGAAGACGATTTCTTAGATTAGGGATACACAAAAATTATATAAACAATTTATATACTGACGAAGAACTCTCCTCCTCCACTGATAACAGGAACCAGAACAAAGGCCCATCCGCCCAATCTCCCTCTACCTCGAAGGACCCTCAAGAACAAGCAAAACCGCCTAGGCCAGAAGCCTCGGACGACACAATTACTTCTCCGGCAGAATAAGCTTCAAGGACTACGACAAAGACGCCATCTACAACATCATAGACGACATCAAATACTCGACAGTCCCTACCGAATTAATGAAGAATTTAGTAAGCTGCCAGAGAGATTTCCATGCATTTGTTAAGTTCCAACTAGATCTCACTATTAGAGGAGGGATTCTTTGTATTTTATTAACAAATGGGGACAGTAGTTGGCTAGATGCAATGTCCCCAAAAATGAGAGAATGGTTTGATGTTAATGTAACCACTGTCATGATTAATGAAAAATTTTATTCATTTTATTCATGAAACCACTCAAAGTTTTATTTACTTACAACATTTCCCTTATCATCCACTATTACATCTTGAGTCACATCACTATTTTTTACACTGATGATTACATTTTGTAAAACATTAGAAAATTCTGCTGCATCCATAACAACTGATCCTCTACGATCAACTTCCTCTTTGCTGACACCAACCTCTGAAATCGACGGACCAGGATCAACATCACTAGTGTCATCACCACCTCTGCGTACATCAATCTCTGACAAACTCAGACGACCTCTGCGTTCAAGAATGACTGAACCACTTTCCCCAAAACCTCCTAACAACAAATCTCTTCGCCTCTCCGGTAAACCAACAGACTTAGTCCGCGTCAGAATCGGAATGGCCTTCGTAGGAGGACAATGCCAGACATCAACATTATCATTAGTATATTTTTTAGATAACACAACAATAGAGGGGGCCCTCATTTGCAAATCTTTTGGCATGTCACTCGTAGAATACTTCAGATACCCCTTCATTTTACAATACGTAACCCCCCTTTTAATATTGGAATTTTCAAGTCGATACTTCACCATCCATGGCACCTGTTTGTCGTTAAGTGAACAATAACCATTCCCATAATAGACTAACTCGCATTGACAATCTACTAAGAAAATAAACCATGCCTGCAAACTGTCATTACCGTCTAACCTCCGATCATAAACATTTACTCTGACCAACCCACTAGCATTGGGTGGACCCAGATATATAGACAGCTGTAAATACGGACATTCGGAATTTAAAATTTGAATTCCCGCCCATTACTGTTCATTCACGCAGAATTCTGTGCACCTTTGCTTTATATCCAAGCAAAACTACCACGATTGTGACACGTGGGTGGACCGGAGATGGCCACGTCTACTCACACCACTCACACCAAATAGTGAGTACGGATTTAATCTCTGCCTTACATGTCACCATCCGTACGTCCATCAACGGATGAAATTGCCTATCGGGTATAATTTCAATAGGGGGGCACTAGCAATATTATATATAGCGCCCCCTCCCAGCTGGTGTGACCTCCCCCTATATAAAGCCTCTACAAACAACATTCACACCTGTGTAAGTTAAGTGTTAATCACTAAATAAGCTAAATAATGCCTCGCCAAGCCTCTTTCCGTTTTTATGCCAAGAATGTCTTCCTCACCTACCCACAGTGCCCATGCCCAAAAGAACAACTCTTAGAACTCCTTCAATCTCTCCTCCAACTAGCCTGGCAGCCATACTACATACTTGTCGCAAGGGAGCTCCATGAAGATGGAAACCCTCACCTTCATGCCATGGTTCGATGCACGAAGAAGAACTCCACTCGCCAACAGCAAGTCGACAGTATATACAGAAAGGGGGCGAGTTCGTCGAATGGGGAGAATTTTCATCTAAGGGGAGAAGTCCTTCGAAAAATAGACACGAACTCTGGAAGGGAATACTTGGCGAAGCAGAAACGGAGTAACAATTCTTTGCTCTCTGCAAAGAAAGATGTCCCACCGATTACGTCACAAAATACCCCCAATTAAAAACATTCTCCAGGGATCATTACAAAAGAGAGAGGCCCCCGAGAAAGCAACTAATTGTTTCAAGAAAACTAAGGGGAAGAAAGTAGAGCCTCTCTCTCTAGAAGCTAGAGAGAGAAAGCTCCCCCTGGTGGTGATTGTCTGGCACAGCACTGGCCAGTTGTGTTAGCTCCTCTTGCCATTAATCTATGGGAGAGTGAATTTGTATTTTAGCTTTGTACCGCTCCTTGTGAGAGGTGGAGTGTTATCGATCTCGGTTTTCTGTATTCGTGAGGGATTGTTGTGGAATAGTCATGGGTTTTAATTAGTCCAGTCTGGCAATCCTTTGGCATGGTTGGTTTGTGTTATTCCTGGTTGAGCAACTCTTGTTACTGTTTGCTGGGTTCGTGTGTTAAGTTTGTGGACCAAATCCATGGTGTGCGTCGTTGTTTGCTACAAGAGTGTGTAACTCCGTTGTGCATCGTGGTGGTGTCCGTCGGTGTACAGGTCTTGTTCCAGAGTCTTTCGTCGACTGGGCAAGTCACTGGTGCTGGGTTCTACTCCAACGTGTGCTGTTTCTTTGCTTCAGTGCGAGGTTGATGGACGTTGGGTTCTACCCTGGCGTGTACTGTTTCTTTGCTCCGATGCTGGTTACTATCGGCTATGAGCACTTTCAGGTACATGTGGTGGGATGGTTATCTATTCTCGGAGATGTAGCCGGCTGTGTATGCGTCGCTGGTTTGTTCGTATTTGGTTACTACGGTAATGCCGTAGCGGTTCCCGCGCTGGTGTTGGGGTTCCTCGTTGGGTTCTTTCTTCCGGCGTTGGGTGTGGGTGTTTAGTCGGGGTTGATGACTGGCTTTCTTGTTGTGAGAACGATGGCAGCTCTGGCCATGGCAGTTTTTCACTGGTCAATGTTGCTAATAGTTACGGTGTGTGATGGAGCGTGACGGTTACGTGTGGTCTGTCGCGTGGACGTTGGTATCGTGTTTTCCACCAAAGCTTGCTGAATAAGCTTTGCTGATGTTCTGCTCATGGAAAGCATGTGGGTCTTGGGGCAGATGGCTGGTCATTTCTTGATTGGGTGTCGTGTACATCAACTTTTACATGGTGCTGATGTTGGGGAAGGTAAAAGCTTTTCAACTTTTGGTTGTTGACTACAGTTTTGGTGGGAGCTTAATGGCCTGGGCAGCTGGGGCCACTTGGTAATTTTATTCCAAGTTTGGGGCGTGAAATGGTTGTGACAGTGGGTAAATTTTGGCCCACGGCAAATTGGGTTTTTTTTAAGATATTGGTGGGCCCTTTTTGGACTTCATGGTTTTATTATTATATGGGTCTACTATCCACGGGTTATGGGCTTATTCTTGGGCTCATAGTATATTGGTTTTATGTTGTGCTAGGTCTCAATTTTAATGGTGAGCCCATATATTTTTTATTAGCCACAATGCAGCGAACCTTTTGTAGTCGGTTATTTCATGATGATTGATCGTGTGATCCTCATGTGACTCGATACGAGGGTGGTTTTGAGCCATCTCCACCAAGAGTGATTGGGGAGTCACTAACTAGCCGCGTTAGAGACTAGGAAATGAGCGGGAGGATAGCTACCGGTTTTCTGGTCGCTTCTTGTCTTCATGTGACCCATCCTAATTGATTGTATTGCCACGCCTGACATGGAGTGAAGGGGACACTGCCGTGGGGTTTGAGGCTTGTGATCTACCAAGGAAGGGACTGGGGGATGTGTCGCTCTCATGTTTTGTTGGCTATGTATTGGTTTGCTGCAGCGGGACTATTGATTTTTCACTAAACTTCTCAGTCCGTTGATTATGGTGATTGATTTTGCAGGCTTCATGTGACTCAGCCAGGATCTTTCATGGGATAGATATTTTCCTTCGTCATAGCTTTGGTTGAGTTGCTAGGATGTCACGGCTATGAGAAGCGTGATGCTTATTAGATTCCATGTTTTCATCCGAGGTAGAGACTGGGAGCAAGCGGGGGCAATTATTATTTTTTGATTGGTCTTGTTGGATGTTTAGTTAGTTACATTTGTATTGTGTGTTTGTCTGTTACGTTTTATAAGTCTGTGATGTGTTTTGTTTATTTGCCTATATATCCACCCCAAGTTTCCTACTATTATTTTTGATGGTAGGGGTTACTTGGGGACAAAAAGGATATATGGGCAAAGTGGGGTTCTGGTGTTTCTGTTGTTCTTTCGCTTTTGCGAGTGTGGAAATGTTTTAGGATGTCAAGCGGTAGTTTGTGGTGTTTTTTCTTTTTCTATTATTTGTTGTAGGGCGTACCTGGGGTATGCCCCTTGTAAACTTGTACATTTTACTGTCTTTATTTTATGACTTACTTACCCAAAAAAAAAAAAAAAAAAAAAAGAGAGAGACCCCCATATACTAGCCCTTTTAATTCATTTCCTTTCTTAAATGAAGAAGTAAAAAAATGGAAAGAAAAAAATATTTTGTTTGTAAGTTGAAATTGCGTTCAGTACGAGTTATGTCAAAATTGTTTTCTCTCCGTTTAGAGGGAAGACGATTTCCTTAGATTAGGGATACACAAAAATTATGTAAACAATTTATATACTGACGAAGAACTCTCCTCCTCTGATAACAGGAACTAGAGCAGAGGCCCATCCGCCCAATCTCCCTCTACCTCGAAGGACCCTCAAGAACAGGCAAAACCACTTGGGCCAGAAGCCTCAGACGACACAATTACTTCTCCGGCAGAATAAGCTTCAAGGACTACGACCAAGACGCCGTCTACAACATCATAGACGACATCAAATACTCGACAGTCCCTACCGAATAAATGAAGAATTTAGTAGGATGCCAGAGAGATTTCCATGAATTTGTTAAGTTCCAACCAGATCTCACTACTAGAGGAGCGATTCCTTGTATGAAAAAATTTATACAAATGGGGACAGTAGTTGGCTAGATGCAATGTCCCAAAAAATGAGAGAATGGTTTGATGTTAATGTAACCACTCTCATGATTAATGAAAAAATTTATTAATTTTATTCATGAAACCACTAAAAGTTTTATTTACTCACTACATTTCCCTTATCATCCACTATTACATCTTGAGTCACATCAATATTTTTTACACTGATGATTACATTTTGTAAAACATTAGAAAATTCGGCTGCATCCATAACAACTGATCCTCTACGATCAACTTCCTCTTTGCTGACACCAACCTCTGAAATCGACGGACCAGGATCAACATCACTAGTGTCATCACCACCTCTGCGTTCATGAATGACTGAACCACTTTCCCTAAAACCTCCTAACAACAAATCTCTTCGCCTCTCCGGTAAACCAATAGACTTAGTCCGTGTCAGAATCGGAATGGCCTTCGTTGGAGGACAAGGACAGACACCAACATTATCATTAGTATATTTTTTAGATAACACAACAATAGAGGGGGCCCTCATTTGCGAATGTCACTCGTAGAATACTTCAGATACCCCTTCATTTTACAATACGTAACCCCCCTTTTAATATTGAAATTTTCAAGTCGATACTTCACCATCCATGGCACCTGTTTGTCATTAATTGAACAATAACCATTCCCATAATAGACTAACTCGCACTGACAATCTACTGGGAAAATGAACTATGCCTGCAAACTGTCATTACCGTCTAACCTCCGATCATAAACATTTACTCTGACCAACCCACTAGCATTGGGTGGACCCAGATATATACACAGCTGTAAATACGGAGATTCGGAATTTAAAATTTGAATTCCCGCCCATTACTGTTCATTCACGCGGAATTCTGTGCACCTTTGCTTTATATCCAAGCAAAACCACCACGATCGTGACACATGGGTGGACATGAGATGGCCACGTCTACCGAATTAATGACACCAAATAGTGATTACTATTTGGTGTGAGTACGGATTTAATCTCCGCCTTACACATCACCATCCGTACGTCCATCAACGGATGAAATTGCCTATCGGGTACAATTTCAAAAGGGGGGCGCTAGCAATATTATATATAGCGCCCCCCTAGCTGGTGTGACCTCTCCCTATATAAAGCCTCGACAAACAACATTCACACCTGTGTAAGTTAAGTGTTAATCGCTAAATAAGCTAAATAATGCTTCGCCAAGCCTCTTTCTGTTTTTATGCCAAGAATGTCTTCCTCACCTACCCACAGTGCCCATGCCCAAAAGAACAACTCTTAGAACTCCTTTAATCTCTCCTCCAACTAGCCTGTCAGCCGTACTACATACTTGTCGCAAGGGAGCTCCATGAAGATGGAAACCCTCACCTTCATGCCATGGTTCAATGCACGAAGAAGATCCAAACCTCCAACCCGAGATTTTTCGATCTCACTAGAACCAATGGGAGGATCTACCATCTAAATATAGAAAAACTCCACTCGCCAACAGCAAGTCGATAGTATATATAGAAAGGGGGCGAGTTCGTCGAATGCGGAGAATTTTCATCCATGGGGAGAAGTCCTTCGAAAAACAGACACGAACTCTGGAAGGGAATACTTAGCGAAGCAGAAACGGAGGAACAATTCTTTGCTCTCTGTAAAGAAAGATGTCCCACCGATTACGTCACAAAACAATCCCAATTAAAAACATTTTCTAAGGATCATTACAATAGAGAAAGGCCCCACATACTAGCCCTTTCAATTTATTTCCTTTCTTAAATGAAGAAGTAAAAAATTGGGCAAAAAATAATATTTTGTTTGTAAGTCGAAATTTCATTCAGTACGAGTTATGTCAAAATTGCTTTATCTCCGTTTGGAGGGAATACGATTTCCTTAGATTAGAGATACACAACAATTATGTAAACAATTTATATACTGACGAAGAACACTCCTCCTCCTTTGATAACAGGAACCAGAGCAGAGGCCCATCCGCCCAATCTCCCTCTACCTCGAAGGACCCTCAAGAACAGGCAAAACTGCTTGGGCCAGAAGCCTCGGACGACACAATTACTTCTCCGGCAGAATAAGCTTCAAGGACTACGACCAAGACGCCGTCTACAACGTCACAGACGACATCAAATACAGTCCCTACCAAATTAATGAAGAATTTAGTAGGCTTCCAGAGAGATTTCCATGTATTTGTTAAGTTCCAACCAGATCTCACTATTAGAGGAGGGATTCCTTGTATTTTAATAACAAATGGGGACAGTAGTTGGCTAGATGCAATGTCCCCAAAAATGACAGAATGGTTTGATGATAATGTAACCACTGTCATGATTAATAAAAATTTTTATTAATTTTATTCATGAAACCACTCAAAGTTTTATTTACTTACTACATTTCCCTTATCATCCACTATTACATTTCACATCACTATTTTTTACACTGATGATTACATTTCGTAAAACATTAGAAAATTCTGCTGCATCCATAACAACTGATCCTCTACGATCAACTTGCTCTTTGCTGACACCAACCTCTGAAATCGACGGACCAGGATCAACATCACTAGTGTCATCACCACCTCTGCATAAATCAATCTCAGACAAACTCAGACGACCTCTGCGTTCATGAATGACTGAACCACTATACCCAAAACCTTCTAACAACAAATCTCTTCACCTCTCCGGTAAACCAACAGGCTTAGCTCGTGTCAGAATCGGAATGGCCTTCTTTGGAGGACAATGCCAGACATCAACATTATCATTAGTATATTTTTTAGATAACACAACAATAGAGGGGGCCCTCATTTGCGAATGTCACTCGTAGAATACTTCAGATACCCCTTCATTTTACAATACGTAACCCCCCTTTTAATATTAGAATTTTCAAGTCGATACTTCACCATCCATGGCACCTGTTTGTCGTTAAGTGAACAATAACCATTCCCATAATAGACTAACTCGCATTGACAATCTACTGGAAAAATAAACCATGCCTGCAAACTGTCATTACCGTCTAACCTCCGATCATAAACATTTACTCTGACCAACCCACTAGCATTGGGTGGACCCAGATATATAGACAGCTGTAAATACGGAGATTCGGAATTTAAAATTTGAATTCCCGCCCATTACTGTTCATTCACGTGGAATTCGGTGCACCTTTGCTTTATATCCAAGCAAAACCACCACGATCGTGACACGTGGGTGGACAGGAAATTGCCACGTCTACTCACACCACTCACACCAAATAGTGATTACTATTTGGTGTGAGTACGGATTTAATCTCCGCCTTACACGTCACCATCCGTACGTCCATCAACGGATGAAATTGCCTATCGGGTACAATTTCAACAGGGGGGGCGCTAGCAATATTATATATAGCGCCCCCCCAGCTGGTGTGACCTCTCCCTATATAAAGCCTCGAAAAACAACATTCACACCTGTGTAAGTTAAGTGTTAATCACTAAATAAGCTAAATAATGCCTCGCCAAGCCTTTATGCCAAGAATGTTTTCCTCACCTACCCACAGTGCCCATGCCCAAAAGAACAACTCTTAGAACTCCTTCAATCTCTCCTCCAACTAGCCTGTCAGCCATACTACATACTTGTCGCAAGGGAGCTCCATGAAGATGGAAACCCTCACCTTCATGCCATTGTTCAATTCACGAAGAAGATCCAAACCTCCAACCCGAGATTTTTCGATCTCACTGGAACCAATGGGAGGATCTACCATCCAAACATAGAAAAACTCCACTCGCCAACAGCAAGTCGACAGTATATACAGAAAGGGGGCGAGTTCGTCGAATGGGGAGAATTTTCATCTAAGGGCAGAAGTCCTTCGAAAAACAGACACGAACTCTGGAAGGGAATACTTGGCGAAGCAGAAACGGAGGTACAATTCTTTGCTCTCTGTAATGAAAGATGTCCCATCGATTACGTCACAAAATACCCCCAATTAAAAACATTTACCAGGGATCATTACAATAGAGAGAGGCCCCATATACTAGCCCTTTTAATTTATTTCCTTTCTTAAATGAAGAAGTAAAAAAATGGGCAGAAAATAATATTTTGTTTGTAAGTCGAAATTGCATTCAGTACGAGTTATGTCAAAATTGCTTTCTCTCCGTTTGGAGGGAAGACGATTTCCTTAGATTAGGGATACACAAAAATTATGTAAACAATTTATATACTGACGAAGAACTCTCCTCCTCCTCTGATAACAGGAACCAGAGCAGAGGCCCATCCGCCCAATCTCCCTCTACCTCGAAGGACCCTCAAGAACAGGCAAAACCGCTTGGGCCAGAAGCCTCGGACGACACAATTACTTCTTCGGCAGAATTTTTTTTGGGTGAATATTCTTCGGCAGAATAAGCTTCAAGGACAACGACCAAGATGCCGTCTACAACGTCATAGACGACATCAAATACTCGACAGTCCCTACCGAATTAATGAAGAATTTAGTAGGCTGCCAGAGTGATTTCCATGTATATTTTAAGTTCCAACCAGATCTCTCTATTAGAGGAGGGATTCCTTGTATTTTATTAACAAATGGGGACAGTAGTTGGCTAGATGCAATGTCCCCAAAAATAACAGAATGGTTTGATGTTAATGTAACCACTGTCATGATTAATGAAAAATTTTATTAATTTTATTTATGAAACCACTCAAAGTTTTATTTACTTACTACATTTCCCTTATCATCCACTATTACATCTTGAGTCACATCACTATTTTTTACACTAATGGTTACATTTTGTAAAACATTAGAAAATTCTGCTGCATCCATAACAACTGATCCTCTACGATCAACTTCCTCTTTGCTGACACCAACCTCTGAAATCGACAGACCAGGATCAACATCACTAGTGTCATCACCACCTCTGCGTACATCAATCTCTGACAAACTTAGACGACCTCTGCGTTCATGAATGACTGAACCACTTTCCCCAAAACCTCCTAACAACAAATCTCTTCGCCTCTCCGGTAAACCAACAGGCTTAGTCCGTGTCAGAATCGGAATGGCCTTCGTTGGTTGACAATGCCAGACATCAACATTATCATTAGTATATTTTTTACATAACACAACAATAGAGGAGGCCCTCATTTGCGAATGTCACTCGTAGAATACTTCAAATACCCCTTCATTTTACAATACGTAACCCCCCTTTTAATATTGGAATTTTCAAGTCGATACTTCACCATCCATGGCACCTGTTTGTCGATAAGTGAACAATAACCATTCCCATAATAGACTAACTTGCATTGACAATCTACTGGGAAAATAAACCATGCCTGCAAACTGTCATTACCGTCTAACATCCGATCATAAACATTTACTCTGACCAACCCACTAGCATTGGGTGGACCCAGATATATAGACAGCTGTAAATACGGAGATTCGGAATTTAAAATTTGAATTCCCGCCCATTACTGTTCATTCACATGGAATTCTGTGCACCTTTGCTTTATATCCAAGCAAAAACACCACGATCGTGACACGTGGGTGGACAGGAGATGGCCACGTCTGCTCACACCACTCACACCAAATAGTAATTACTATTTAGTAATTACCATTTGGTGTGAGTATGGATTTAATCTCCGCCTTACACGTCACCATCCGTACGTCCATCAACGGATGAAATTGCCTATCGGGTACAATTTCAACAGGGGGGGCACTAGCAATATTATATATAGCGCCCCCCCAACTGGTGTGACCTCCCCCTATATAAAGCCTCGACAAACAACATTCACACCTGTGTAAGTTAAGTGTTAATCACTAAATAAGCTAAATAATGCCTCGCCAAGCCTCTTTCCTGACGTCTGAGTCTTAAGGTCGGTCAAAAATGGGGTGTCTACAGCAATATTATATATAGCGCCCCCCCCAACTGGTGTGACCTCCCCCTATATAAAGCCTCGACCAACAACATTCACACCTGTGTAAGTTAAGTGTTAATCACTAAATAAGCTAAATAATGCCTCGCCAAGCCTCTTTCCGTTTTTATGCCAAGAATGTCTTCCTCACCTACCCACAGTGCCCATGCCCAAAAGAACAACTCTTAGAACTCTTTCAATCTCTCCTCCAACTGGCCTGTCAGCCATACTACATACTTGTCGCAAGGAAGCTCCATAATGATGGAAACCCTCACCGTCATGCCATGGTTCAATGCACGAAGAAGATCCAAACCTCCAACCCGAGATTTTTCGATCTCACTGGAACCAATGGCAGGGTCTACCATCCAAATATAGAAAAACTCCACTCGCCAACAGCTAGTCGACAGTATATATAGAAATGGGGCGAGTTCATCGAATGGGGAGAATTTTCATCTAAGGGGAGAAGTCCTTCAAAAAACAGACACGAACTTTGGAAGAGAATACTTGGCGAAGCAGAAACGGAGGAACAATTCTTTGCTCTCTGTAAAGAAAGATGTTCCACCGATTACGTCACAAAATTCCCCCAATTAAAAACATTTTCCAGGGATCATTACAATAGAGAGAGGCCCCATATACTAGCCCTTTTAATTTATTTCCTTTCTTAAATGAGGAAGTAAAAAAATGGGCAGAAAATAATATTTTGTTTGTAAGTCGAAATTGCATTCTGCACGAGTTATGTCAAAATTGCTTTCTCTCCGTTTGGAGGGAAGACGATTTTCTTAGATTAGGGATACACAAAAATTATGTAAACAATTTATATACTGACGAAGAACTCTACTCCTCGTCTGATAACAGGAACCAGAGTAGAGGCCCATCCGCCCAATCTCCCTCTACCTCAAAGGACCCTCAAGAACAGGCATAACCGCTTGGGCCAGAAGCCTCGGACGACACAATTACTTCTCCGGCAGAATAAGCTTCAAGGACTACGACCAAGACGCCGTCTACAACGTCATAGACGACATCAAATACTCGACAGTCCCTACCGAATTAATGAATAATTTAGTAGGTTGCCAGAGAGATTTCCATGTATTTGTGAAGTTCCAACCAAATCCCACTATTAGAGGAGGGATTCCTTGTATTTTATTAACAAATGGGGACAGTAGTTGGCTAGATGCAATGTCCCCAAAAATGACAGAATGGTTTGATGTTAATGTAACCACTGTCATGATTAATGAAAAATTTTATTAATTTTATTTATGAAACCACTCAAAGTTTTATTTACTTACTACATTTCCCTTATCATCCACTATTACATCTTCAGTCACATCACTATTTTTTACACTGATGATTACATTTTGTAAAACATTAGAAAATTCTGCTGCATCCATAAGAACTGATCCTCTATGATCAACTTCCTCTTTGCTGACACCAACCTCTGAAATCAACGGACCAGCACCTCTGCGTACATCAATCTTTGACAAACTCAGACGACCTCTGCGTTCAAGAATGACTGAACCACTTTCCCCAAAACCTCCTAACAACAAATCTCTTCGCCTCTTCGGTAAACCAACAGAGTTAGTCCGTGTCAGAATCGGAATGGCCTTCATTGGAGGACAATGCCAGACATCAACATTATCGTTAGTATATTTTTTAGATAACACAACAATAGAGGGGGCCCTCATTTGCGAATGTCACTCGTAGAATACTTCAGATACCCCTTCATTTTACAATACGTAACCCCCCTTTAATATTGGAATTTTCAAGTCGATACTTCACCATCCATGGCACCTGTTTGTCGTTAAGTGAACAATAACCATTCCCATAATAGACTAACTCGCATTGACAATCTACTGGGAAAATAAACCATGCCTGCAAACTGTCATTACCGTCTAACCTCCGATCATAAACATTTACTCTGACCAACCCAATAGCATTGGGTGGACCCAGATATATAGACATCTGTAAATACAGAGATTCGGAATTTAAAATTTGAATTCCCGCCCATTACTGTTCATTCACGTGGAATTCTTTGCACCTTTGCTGTATTTCCAAGCAAAACCACCACGATCGTGACACGTGGGTGGACAGGAGATGGCCACGTCTACTCACACCAGTCACACCAAATAGTCGCCTTACACGTCACCATCCGTACATCCTTAAACTATGGTTAAATGACACATGAAGCAAATGACCAAAGTGGACCAAAACAATCCCAAATCATGCCAAAGTGAGCCCCAAAACCGCTTAAATGGCACTATATAAAGCCTCGACAAACAACATTCACACCTGTGTAAGTTAAGTGTTAATCACTAAATAAGCTAAATAATGCCTCGCCAAGCCTCTTTCTGTTTTTATGCCAAGAATATCTTCCTCACCTACCCACAGTTCCCATGCCCAAAAGAACAACTCGTAGAACTCCTTCAATCTCTCCTCCAACTAGCCTGTCAGCCATACTACATACTTGGAAACCCTCACCTTCATGCCATGGTTCAATGCACGAAGAAGATCCAAACCTCCAACCCGAGATTTTTCGATCTCACTGGAACCAATGGGAGGATCTACCATCCAAATATAGAAAAACTTCACTCGCCAACAGCAAGTCGACAGTATATACAGAAAGGGGGCGAGTTCGTCGAATGGGGAGAATTTTCATCTAAGGGGAGAAGTCCTTCGAAAAACAGACACGAACTCTGGAAGGGAATACTTGGCGAAGCAGAAACGGAGGAACAATTCTTTGCTCTCTGTAAAGAATGATGTCCCACCGATTACGTCACAAAATACCCCCAATTAAAAACATTTACCAGGGATCATTACAATAGAGAGAGGCCCCATATACTAGCCCTTTTAATTTATTTCCTTTATTAAATGAAGAAGTAAAAAAATGGGCAGAAAATAATATTTTGTTTGTAAGTCGAAATTGCATTCAGTACGAGTTATGTCAAAATTTCTTTCTCTCCGTTTGGAGGGAAGACGATTTCCTTAGATTAGGGATACACAACAATTATGTAAACAATTTATATACTGACGAAGAACTCTTCTCCTCTTCTGATAACAGGAACCAGAGCTGAGGCCCATCCGCCCAATCTCCCTCAACCTCGAAGGACCCTCAAGAACAGGCAAAACCGCTTGGGCCAGAAGCCTCGGACGACACAATTACTTCTCCGACAGAATAAGCTTCAAGGACTATGACCAAGACGCCGTCTACAACGTCACAGACGACATCAAATACTCGACAGTCCCTACCGAATTAATGAAGAATTTAGTAGGTAGCTTGAGAGATTTCCATGTATTTGTTAAGTTCCAACCAGATCTCTCTATTAGAGGAGGGATTCCTTGTATTTTATTAACAAATGGGGACAGTAGTTGGCTAGATGCAATGTCCCCAAAAATGACAGAATGGTTTGATGTTAATGCAACCACAGTCATGATTAATGAAAAATTTTATTAAGTTTATTTATGAAACCACTCAAAGTTTTATTTACTTACTACATTTCCCTTATCATCGACTATTACATCTTCAGTCACATCACTATTTTTTACACTGAGGATTACATTTTGTAAAACATTAGAAAATTCTGCTGCATCCATAAGAACTGATCCTCTATGATCAACTTCCTCTTTGCTGACACCAACCTCTGAAATCGATGGACCAGCACCTCTACGTACATCAATCTCTCACAAACTCAGACGACCTCTGCGTTCATGAATGACTGAACCACTTTCCCCAAAACCTCCTAACAACAAATCTCTTCGCCTATCCAGTAAACCAACAGAGTTAGTTCGTGTCAAAATCGGAATGGCCTTCAATGGAGGACAATGCCAGACATCAACATTATCATTAGTATATTTTTTAGATAACACAAAAATAGAGGGGGCCCTAATTTGCGAATGTCACTCGTAGCACACTTCAGATACCCCTTCATTTTACAATACGTAACCCCCCTTTTAATATTGGAATTTTCAAGTCGATACTTCACCATCCATGGCACATGTTTGTCGTTAAGTGAACAATAACCATTCCCATAATAGACTAGCTCGCATTGACAATCTACTGGGAAAATAAACCATGCCTGCAAACTGTCATTACCGTCTAACCTCCGATCATAAACATTTACTCTGACCAACCCACTAGCATTGGGTGGACCCAGATATATGTAAATACAGAGATTCAGAATTTAAAATTTGAATTCCTGCCCATTACTGTTCATTCACGTGGAATTCTTTGCACCTTTGCTGTATATCCAAGCAAAACCACCACGATCGTGACACGTGGGTGGACAGGAGATGGCCACGTCTACTCACACCAGTCACACCAAATAGTCGCCTTACACGTCACCATCCGTACATCCATCAACGGATGAAATTGCCTATCGGGTACAATTTCAACAGGGGGCGCTAGCAATATTATATATAGTGCCCCCCCCAGCTGGGGGGACCTCCCACTATATAAAGCCTCGACAAACAACATTCACACCTGTGTAAGTTAAGTGTTAATCACTAAATAAGCTAAATAATGCCTCGCCAAGCCTCTTTCCGTTTTTATGCCAAGAATGTCTTCCTCACCTACCCACAGTGCCCATGCCCAAAAGAACAACTCTTAGAACTCCTTCAATCTCTCCTCCAACTAGCCTGTCAGCCATACTACATACTTGTTGCAAGGGAGCTCCATGAAGATGGAAACCCTCACCTTCGTGCCAAGATTCAATGCACGAAGAAGATCCAAGCCTCCAACCCGAGATTTTTCGATCTCACTGGAACCAATGGGAGGATCTACCATCCAAATGTAGAAAAACTCCACTCGCCAACAACAAGTCGACAGTATATACAGAAAGGGGGCGAGTTCGTCGAATGGGGAGAATTTTCATCTAAGGGGAGAAGTCCTTTGAAAAACAGTCACGAACTCTGGGATGGAATACTTGGCGATGCAGAAACGGAGGAACAATTCTTTGCTCTCTGTAAAGAAAGATGTCCCACCGATTACGTCACAAAATACCCCCAATTAAAAACATTTACCAGGGATCATTACAATAGAGAGAGGCCCCATATACTAGCCCTTTTAATTTATTTCCTTTCTTAAATGAAGAAGTAAAAAAATGGGCAGAAAATAATATTTTGTTTGTAAGTCGAAATTGCATTCAGTACGAGTTATGTCAAAATTGCTTTCTCTCCGTTTGGAGGGAAGACGATTTCCTTAGATTAGGGATACACAAAAATTATGTAAACAATTTATATACTGACGAAGAACTCTCCTCCTCCTCTGATAACAGGAACCAGAGCAGAGGCCCATCCGCCCAATCTCCCTCTACCACGAAGGACCCTCAAGAACAGGCAAAACCGCTTGGGCCAGAAGCCTCGGACGACACAATTACTTCTCCGGCAGAATAAACTTCAAGGACTACGACCAAGACGCCGTCTACAACGTCATAGACGACATCTAATACTCGACAGTCCCTACCGAATTAATGAAGAATTTAGTAGGCTGCCAGAGAGATTTCCATGTATTTGTTAAGTTCCAACCAGATCTCTCTAGTAGAGGAGGGATTCCTTGTATTTTATTAACAAATGGGGACAGTAGTTGGCTAGATGCAATGTCCCCAAAAATGACAGAATGGTTTGATGTTAATGTAACCACTGTCATGATTAATGAAAAATTTTATTAATTTTATTTATGAAACCACTCAAAGTTTTATTTACTTACTACATTTCCCTTATCATCCACTATTACATCTTGAGTCACATTACTATTTTTTACACTGATGATTACATTTTGTAAAACATTAGAAAATTCTGCTGCATCCATAACAACTGATCCTCTACGATTAACTTCATCTTTGCTGACACCAACCTCTGAAATCGACGGACCAGGATCAACATCACTAGTGTCATCACCACCCCTGCGTACATCAATCTCTGACAAACTCAGACGACCTCTGCGTTCATGAATAACTGAACCACTATCCCCAAAACCTCCAAAGAACAAATCTCTTCGCCTCTCCGGTGAACCAACAGACTTAGCCCGTGTCAAAATCGGAATGGCCTTCGTTGGAGGACAATGCCAGATATCAACATTATCATTAGTATATTTTTTAGATAACACAACAATAGAGGGGGCCCTCATTTGCAAATGTCACTCATAGAATACTTCAGATACCCCTTCATTTTACAATACATAACCCCCCTTTTAATACTGGAATTTTCAAGTCGATACTTCACCATCCATGGCACCTGTTTGTCGTTAAGTGAACAACAACCATTCCCATAATGGACTAACTCTCATTGACAATCTACTGGAAAAATAAACCATGCCTGCAAACTGTCATTACCGTCTAACCTCCGATCATAAACATTTACTCTGACCAACCCACTAACATTGGGTGGACCCAGATATATAGACAGCTTTAAATACGGAGATTCGGAATTTAAAATTTGAATTCCCGCCCATTACTGTTCATTCACGTGGAATTCTGTGCACCTTTGCTTTATATCCAAGCAAAACCACCACGATCGTGACACGTGGGTATGGCCACGTCTACTCACACCACTCATACCAGATAGTGATTACTACTTAATGTGAGTACGTATTTAATCTTCGCCTTACACGTCACCATCCGTACGTCCATCAACGGATGAAATTGCCTATCGGGTACAATTTCAACTGGGGGGGCACTAGCAATATTATATATAGCGCCCCCCCCAGCTGGTGTGACCTCCTCCTATATAAAGCCTCGACAAACGACATTCACACCTGTGTAAGTTAAGTGTTAATCACTAAATAAGCTAAATAATGCCTCGCCAAGCCTCTTTCCGTTTTTATGCCAAGAATGTCTCCTCCAACTGGCCTGTCAGCCATACTACATACTTGTCGCAAGGGAGCTCCATGAAGATGGAAACCCTCACCTTCATGCCATGGTTCAATGCACGAAGAAGATCCAAACCTCCAACCCGAGATTTTTCGATCTCACTGGAACCAATAGGAGGATCTACCATCCAAATATAGAAAAACTCCACTCGCCAACAGCAAGTCGACAGTATATACAGAAAGGGGGCGAGTTCGTGGAATGGGGAGAATTTACATCTATGGGGAGAAGTCCTTCGAAAAACAGACACGAACTCTGGAAGGGAATACTTGGCGAAGCAGAAACAAAGGAACAATTCTTTGCTCTTTGTAAAGAAATATGTCCCACCGATTACGTCACAAAATAACCCCAATTAAAAACATTTTCCAGGGGTCATTACAACAGAGAGAGGCCCCATCGTTTTCTGCTAGAGAATTGAACCCTCAGATGATTTAGAAATCTTTAAATGAGGTGATTAGGTTCAACTAATATCGTTAAGTTACCATTAATCAAAAAATTCTCTTTCTCGGAGACTGAGCAAACTTAGTTTGGGTTAAAGTTGGCCAGTTAAGCTAATGAAACAATTAGTGGCCTAATCTAGTTAGTTCCTAGAACAAAATAGAGAAGGACGGAGAAAGTTATAGAAAAACATTATTCTTGAGAGCTAGAAGAGAAAGTTAGAGAAAAGATGAAGAAATCGAAAGAAAATCAAAGGGAATAAAAATTCATCGTTTTGGACTTGAGAATTGAACACTTAGATGATTTAGAATACCTTAGATGAGGTCCTTAAGTTAAACTAATATCGTTAAGTTACAATTACTCATAAAATTATCTTTCTTGAAGACAAAAAAAGCTTAGCCTATGTTAAACTTGGCCACTTAAGCTAATGAAACAACTAGTGGCCTAAGCTAATTAGTTCCTACAACAAAATGGAGAAGGGTGGTAGGTGAAGCACGAAGAAACTTAGGGATAAACATTGGGCTTGTTTGGATTGCTTTTGGAAGAGAAAGTTAGAGAACGGAAGGGGAAATTGGAAGAATGTACAAGGGAATTCAAATTCAGCCATTTGGACTTTAGAATGGAACACTTACATCGTTTAGAAAAGCATAAATGTGGTGCTTACGTCATGCTAATACCGCTATTCCATATTTACTTAGAAAATTTGCTTTTTTGGAGGATAAGCAACGTCAGCTTGAGTTAAGCTTGGCTACTTAATTGAGCATTTATGTCATTTTGAAAAGATTAAATTAGGTGCTTGTATTAAACTAATACCGTTAACCTACATTTACATAGAAAGTTCGCTTTCTTGAAAGCTAAGCAAGGTCAGTATGAGTTAAACTTGGCCACTTAAGCTAATGAAATAGGGAAGGATGGGGAAGGACGGAGAAAGTTGGATAGAAACATTCTTCTTCAGAGGTAGAAGAGAAAGTTAGAGAAAAGAAAGAGAAATAAGAAAAAAATCAAAGGGAACTCATATATTCATCCTGTTCGACTCGACAATTGAACACTGAAGTGACTAAGAAAACCTTAAACGTGGTGCATAAGTTAAACTAATATCGTTACGCAACAATTACACATAAAATTCTCTTTCTTGGTGGCTAATAAGCAAGGTTAATTTGAGTTAAACTTGGCCACTTCAGCTAATGACACAATTAGTGGCCTAAGCAAATTAGTTCGTTAAAGAAAATAGAGAAGGATGTAGAGGGACGGAGAAAGTTACGGGGAAACCTTATTCTTGAGTGTTAGGGAAAAAAAGAAGAAGAAGAAATAGGATGAAAATCAAAGGGAATTCAATTTCATAGTTTTGGACTTGAGAATTCAACACTCAGATGATTTAGAAAACATTAAATGAGGTGATTATGTTCAAATAGTATCGTTAAGCTACAATTTATCAGGAAATTCTTTTTCTTGGAGGCTAAGTAAGCTTAGTTTGAGTTAAACTTGCCCACTCAAGCGAATGAAACAATTAGTGGCCTAATATCCACATAGTTCCCAGGACAAAATGGAGAAGGATGGAGAAAGTTACAGAGAAACATTATGCGTGAGAGCAAGAATAGAAAGTTATCGAAAAGAAAAAGAAATAGGAAGAAAATCAAAAGAAATTCAAATACATCGTTTTGAACTTGAGAATTCAACACTTAGATGATTTAGAGAACCTTAAATGAGGTGATTAAATTAAACTAAAATATTAATCTACAATTAGTCCGGAAATTCTCTTTCTTGGAGGCTAAGCTAGGTTAGTGTTAGTTATACTTGGCCACTTAATGAAACAATTACTGGTCCGAGCTAATTAGTTCCCACAACAAAATGGAGAAGGAAGGTGAGGCACGGATAAAGTTAGAGAGTAACATTCGGCTTGTTTTGGTTTGCTTTTGGATGAGAAAGTTAGAGAGCAGAAGGAGAAATCGGAAGAATGTAAAAGGGAATTCAAATTCAACCATTTGGACTTTAGAAAAGATTAAATGAGGTGCTTGTACTAAACTAACACCGTTAACCTACATTTACTTAGAAAGTTCGTTTCTTGGAGGCTGAGCAAGGTCAGTTTCAGTTAAACTTGGCCACTTAAGCTAATGAAACAATTACTGGCCTCAGCTAATTAGTTCGTAGAAGAAATAGAGAAGGATGGAGAAGGACAGAGAAAGTTGGATAGAAACATTCTTCTTCAAAGGTAGAAAAGAAAGTTAGAGAAAAGAAAGAAAAATAAGAAAAAAATTGAAGGGAATTCATATTCGTCCTTTTGGTCTCTAGAATTGAACACTTAAGTGACTAAAAAAACCTTAAGCGAGGTGCTTCGGTTAGCCTAATATCGTTAAGCAACAATTAGTCAGGAAGTTCTCTTTCTTGGTGGCTAAGCAAGGTTGGTTTGAGTTAAACTCGGCCACTTAAGCTAATGAAACAATTAGTGGCCTAATATAATTAGTTCGTTGATGAAAATGGAGAAGTATGTAGAAGGACGAAGAAAGTTGCAGGGAAACATTATTCTTGAGTGCCAGAAGAGAACGTTTGAGGAAAAAAAAGAAGCGAAATATGATTAAAGTCAAAGGGAATTTAAATTCATCGTTTTCTGCTTGAGAATTGAACCCTCATATGATTTAGAAATCCTTAAATGAGGTGATTAGGTTCAACTAATATCGTTAAGTTACCATTAATCAAAAACTTCTCTTTCTCGGAGACTGAGCAAACTTAGTTTGGGTTAAAGTCGGCCACTTAAGCTAATGAAACAATTAGTGGCCTAATCCAGTTAGTTCCTAGAACAAAATAGAGAAGGACGGAGAAAGTTACAGAGAAACATTATTCTTGAGAGCTAGATGAGAAAGTTAGAGAAAAGATGAAGAAATCGAAAGAAAATCAAAGGGAATACAAATTCATCGTTTTGGACTTGAGAATTGAACACTTAGATGATTTAGAATACCTTAAATGAGGTCCTTAAGTTAAAACTAATATCGTTAAGTTACAATTACTCATAAAATTATCTTTCTTGAAGACAAAAAAAGCTTAGCCTATGTTAAACTTGGCCACTTAAGCTAATGAAACAACTAGTGGCCTAAACTAATTAGTTCTTACAACAAAATGGAGAAGGGTGGTAGGTGAAGCACGAAGAAACTTAGGGATAAACATTGGGCTTGTTTGGATTGCTTTTGGAAGAGAAAGGTAGAGAACGGAAGGGGAAATTGGAAGAATGTACAAGGGAATTCAAATTCAACCATTTGGACTTTAGAATTGAACACTTACATCGTTTAGAAAAGCATAAATGTGGTGCTTACGTCATGCTAATACCGCTATTCCATATTTACTTAGAAAATTTGCTTTTTTGGATGGTAAGCAAGGTCAGCTTGAGTTAAGCTTGGCTACTTAATTGAGCATTTATGTCATTTTGAAAAGATTTTTTTTTTTGGGTAAGTAATTTTGAAAAGATTAAATTAGGTGCTTGTATTAAACTAATACCATTAACCTACATTTACATAGAAAGTTCGCTTTCTTGAAAGCTAAGCAAGGTCAGTTTGAGTTAAACTTGGCCACTTAAGCTAATGAAATAGGGAAGGATGGAGAAGGACGGAGAAAGTTGGATAGAAACATTCTTCCTCAGAGGTAGAAGAGAAAGTTAGAGAAAAGAAAGAGAAATAAGTAAAAAATCAAAGGGAACTCATATATTCATCCTGTTCGACTCGACAATTGAACACTGAAGTGACTAAGAAAACCTTAAACGTGGTGCATAAGTTAAACTAATATCGTTACGCAACAATTACTCATAAAATTCTCTTTCTTGGTGGCTAATAAGCAAGGTTAATTTGAGTCTTTCCCTTTTTTGGGGGTGTGCAGATTTGTTTTACCTGGGGTATGCCCCTTGTAAATGTGTAAACTTTGTCTTTAATTTATGACTTACCCACCCAAAAAAAAAAAGGTTAATTTGAGTTAAACTTGGCTACTTAAGCTAATGACACAATTAGTGGCTTAAGCAAATTAGTTCGTTAAAGAAAATAGAGAAGGATGTAGAGGGACGGAGAAAGTTACGGGGAAACCTTATTCTTGAGTGTTAGGAAAAAAAAGAAGAAGAAGAAGAAATAGGATGAAAATCAAAGGGAATTCAATTTCATCGTTTTGGACTTGAGAATTCAACACTTAGATGATTTAGAAAACATTAAATGAGGTGATTATGTTCAAATAATATCGTTAAGCTACAATTTATGTGGAAATTCTTTTTCTTGGAGGCTAAGTAAGCTTAGTTTGAGTTAAACTTGCCCACTCAAGCGAATGAAACAATTAGTGGCCTAATCCACATAGTTCCCAGGACAAAATGGAGAAGGATGGAGAAAGTTACAGAGAAACATTATGGGTGAGAGCAAGAATAGAAAGTTAGCGAAAAGAAAAAGAAATAGGAAGAAAATCAAAAGAAATTCAAAAACGATGTATTTGAATTTCTTTTGATTTTCTTCCTATTTCTTTTTCTTTTATATTAAGGCTTTAGTTATACTTGGCCACTTAAGCTAATGAACTTGAGAACTGAATGGGGAAGAAAGTAGAGCCTCTCTCTCTAGATTTTAGAGAGAGAATGCTTCCCCCATTGGTTTTCATGGTATCTGGTGCTTTCCCGACCAGTTTGTTAACTGCTCCCCCTACTTTAGGTGTTAGTGAGCATGTTGTTTTATGGATTCTGTATTTTGTTATGTTTTCTACTATGTTTTTTTGATGTTCATTGTGAGGAACTGTCTCGTGTTCTTCGGGGGTCCCTAGATATGGTCAGTAAGTGCTCGTGGTGGATGTTCATGGTCCATTGGCAGGTACTCCGGTGTTTGGTTTTGCAGCTCCGGCGGCTGGGTTGATTCTCACTGATTTGGGGTGTTGCCTGAAGCCTGGTGTTAAGCTCAGGTGACCATGTGGATGTTCATGCCGTTGCATCGTGATTCTGGGGTGGTCCGCCACCAGTGTGTCGTCAATGGCTCGGCAAGGTGGGATGGATCTCAATTCAGCAAGGCTGGGCTCTATTTGGCTCTCAGGCTTGCCGTCCACGGTTTGGGTCGTCATAGGTGTTGGATTTACCCTGTTCGGTTACTGCTTTGTCCGAAGTGGGTTTGTTTTGTAGCATTATCTCTCTCTAACTTTTCTAGAAAGAGAGTGATAATGGTTATGGGTGTGTGTTTATCTGGGTCACGTTGCTATTTTTCTTATGCTCTGTGGCCCAATCAACTTGTTTGTTGCTTCGGAATGGAGCTGGTTGTGTTTTATCAGTGTCGTCTATTCCGGCGCCGGTGTTCTGGTTCTTTTTGTGCTGTTGTGGTGACTGCTGGTGTTTGTAGTCAGGGAGTATCTTCCCCAGTGATTGCTTTCGCCAGCGTGGTTGGTTCAGTTGTGAAGATGTTATTTTTGTTCGTCCTCACTCTTATTCATGGCTTCCATGGTGGCAATGGATGAAGTGGAGAGGATGAGTGGGTTACACGCTCTTTATGCGAGAGTGTGGAGAAGTCTAGTGTTGTACATAGTATAAAGCTGTTTCCCGCCCACGTCTATGGGCTATTTTTTCAGGCGTATAGCTGGATGCACATGGGTGCAAAGTGGGCCCGTGTGATGTTGTTTGAGTTTTGGCTCCAACTTTCGGAGGGAAAAGTTGATATTTTCCTAAAAAGGTTGACTAGTGAGCATTGGTGATGTTACGGGTTACACGTGGTCCAGGGGTGGTTTTCAATTTTGGTAATTGGTTTAATGTGGGTTTGACCCATGGGTTTTGGGGCCGAGGTTGCCTGTGCACATTTCCACTATTGTATCTGCCCATATTTCTTCCCCAAGTCTCTTTCTATTATCTTTGATAGTAGGGGTCACTTGGGGGAAAAAAGAAATATGGGCAAAATTTGGATTTTCTTGTTATTTTGTTATAGTATGTTTTATTTTGTTTTTTTTCCCCCGTTTTGGGAGGTCAAGTTTGATATCTTGTATTACCTGGGGTATGCCCTTGTAAATGTGTAATTCTTTGTTTTTAATTTATGACTTACCCACCCAAAAAAAAAAAAAAAGCTAATGAAAGTCCGAGCAAATTAGTTCCCACAACAAAATGGAGAAGGAAGGTGAAGCACGGATAAAGTTAGAGAGTAACATTCGTCTTGTTTTGGTTTGCTTTTGGAAGAGAAAGTTAGAGAGCAGAAGGAGAAATCGGAAGAATGTAAAAGGGAATTCAAATTCAACCATTTGGACTTTAGAAAAGATTAAATGAGGTGATTGAACTAAACTAACACCGTTAACCTACATTCACTTAGAAAGTTCGCTTTCTTGGAGGCTGAGCAAGGTCAGTTTCAGTTAAACTTGGCCACTTAAGCTAATGAAACAATTACTGGCCTCAGCTAATTAGTTCGTAGAAGAAATAGAGAAGGATGGAGAAGGACGGAGAAAGTTGGGTAGAAACATTCTTCTTCAAAGGTAGAAAAGAAAGTTAGAGAAAAGAAAGAAAAATAAGAAAAAAATCGAAGGGAATTCATATTCGTCCTTTTGGTCTTGAGAATTGAACACTTAAGTGACTAAGAAAACCTTAAGCGAGGTGCTTCGGTTAGCCTAATATCGTTAAGCAACAACTACTCAGGAAATTCTCTTTCTTGGTGGCTAAGCAAGGTTGGTTTGAGTTAAACTTGGCCACTTAAGCTAATGAAACAATTAGTGGCCTAATCCAGTTAGTTCCTAGAACAAAATAGAGAAGGACGGAGAAAGTTACAAAGAAACATAATTCTTAAGAGCTAGAAGAGAAAGTTAGAGAAAAGAAAGAAAAAAAAAAAAAAAAAAGGGCCGGACCGGTTCGATCAACCCGTGACCGGTTCACCGGTTTTCAAAAAATAGCCCGGTTTTTTCAATTGGCCGGTTTAAGAGGGTTGACCGGACCGGAACTCCATCCGGTCACCGGTTGAACCGGCCGGTCCGGTCTGGTTTTTAAAACCATGTGCTACACTATTATAGTGGTCACCTCTTGAGTCCATACATTTGTTCTGTTCCGTTCTATACCGTGGTTATGATTATTTTGTATTATATGTTAAATGATTTCTGTATTATATATTATGTATTCTAATATTAAGCTATGTTTAGCCAATAATTATCTATGGTGAATTTTATGCCCTTATGCTTTTAGTATAATATTTTTCACTCTG
>NW_021024631.1:1317274-1331522 GCF_004153795.1 Camellia sinensis | reverse complement strand
TTAAAGATAGAAAAAGATTGGTTTCATTCCTTTTGGTTTGCTCACCTGAACAGTATTTATACTAGATTCTTCCTTTAGATTCTTCATTCGGTCGGTTTGGGGCTGCCACTGTTGATGAAGATTGGTATGATGGAGAGAGAGATGGAGGAAGAGAGAAGATGAAGAAAGTGACTAATTATTAATTGTTGGGTCTCCAGCAAGGGTTGGGCTCCGACAGCAAATTGAAGAAGAGCAAGGGAATGGGCTTTGATGGAGAGAGAGAGAGAGAGAGAGAGAGAGAGAGAGAGGGTCTGTGTTAAAAAATAGAGCCATCATATTACATTTTGGACTTTAGGCAATGAGAACACATAAATGTAATCAAATACCAACGACAATGTTTGGATGCAAAAGATTCTTAAGAAGTTTCACTTTTTTCTCAAGCTCTCTAATGTGAGCCTATTAAGCAAATTGAAAGCAATGCTTCAGATACGAATGAACAAAAGTTAGGTTTGCGGATGAAAAGCAAATTGAATAATCCATTGCCATTTTCAAAAGTTAGGTTTGTGGATGAAAAACACTAAGATGTGAATCGCTGTTATAGAATAAGAGGAGAGAGAGGAGGGGCCAATCCACTTGATTGTGCCATAGCAACCTAAAAAGTTAATCAAAATCACACCACACCCATCAACATACTGTAGTTAAATCAGAAAAAAAGGAAAAATAAAATATTCCCCCTAAGAAAGTTAGAGAAAAGAAAGCAAAATAAGAAAAAATCGAAGGGAATTCATATTCGTCCTTTTGGTCTCGAGAATTGAACACTTACGTGACTAAGAAAACCTTAAGCGAGGTGCTTCGGTTAGCCTAATATTGTTAAGCAACAATTAGTCAGGGAATTCTCTTTCTTGGTGGCTAAGCAAGGTTGGTTTGAGTTAAACTTGGCCACTTAAGCTAATGAAACAATTAGTGGCCTAATATAATTAGTTCGTTGATGAAAATAGAGAAGTAGAAGGACGAAGAAAGTTGCAGGGAAACATTATTCTTGACTGCCAGAAGAGAACGTTTGAGGAAAAAAAAGAAGAGAAATATGATTTAAGTCAAAGGGAATTTAAATTCATCATTTTCTGTTGGAGAATTTAACCGTCAGATGATTTAGAAATCCTTAAATGAGGTGATTAGGTTCAACTAATATCGTTAAGTTACCATTAATCAAAAAATTCTCTTTCTCGGAGACTGAGCAAACTTAGTTTGGGTTAAAGTCGGCCACTTAAGCTAATGAAACAATTAGTGGCCTAATCCAGTTAGTTCCTAGAACAAAATAGAGAAGGACGGAGAAAGTTACAGAGAAACATTATTCTTGAGAAAAGATGAAGAAATCGAAAGAAAATCAAAGGGAATACAAATTCATCGTTTTGGACTTGAGAATTGAACACTTAGATGATTTAGAATACCTTAAATGAGGTCCTTAAGTTAAACTAATATCGTTAAGTTACAATTACTCATAAAATTATCTTTCTTGAAAACAAAAAAAGCTTAGCCTATGTTTTTTTGGGTGAATAAGAAATAATATAAAACAGGAGAATTTACAAAAATACAAGGGGCATACCCCAGGCCCTAACAACAGAAAAACAACACGAGCCTCGGCCCACAAGACCGAAGCCCAAAGAAACACAAACAAAAACACTAGACAAACCTAGGAGCTACAACCGAAGATTAGGAGAGCCAAAAGAAAACTTAGCCAATCGAATTGTACAAAGGCCATATGTTAAACTTGGCCACTTAAGAAAACTTAGCCTATGTTAAACTTGGCCACTTAAGCTAATGAAACAACTAGTGGCCTAAGCTAATTAGTTCCTACAACAAAATGGAGCAGGGTGGCAGGTGAAGCACGAAGAAACTTAGGGATAAACATTGGGCTTGTTTGGATTGCTTTTGGAAGAGAAAGTTAGAGAACGGAAGGGGAAATTGGAAGAATGTACAAGGGAATTCAAATTCAACCATTTGGACTTTAGAAAAGAATAAATGAGGTGCTTGTATTAAACTAATACCGTTAACCTACATTTAAGCTAATGAAACAATTAGCCTAATATCGTTAAGCAACAATTACTCAGAAAATTCTCTTTCTTGGTGGCTAAGCAAGGTCAATAATACCGCTATTCCATATTTACTTAGAAAATTTGCTTTTTTGGAGGATAAGCAAGGTCAGCTTGAGTTAAGCTTGGCTACTTAATTTTTTTTGGGTAAGTAAGTCATAAAATAAAGACAATGAAATTATACAAGTTTACAAGGGGCATACCCCAGGCACGCCCAACAACAAAGAAAAAATGAAATAACCAACTTAAACTACCACTACACACCCCTAAGAAAGGGTACATCAGAACAATAGAAAATACAAAAGAAAACCCAACTCTGCCCATATATCCTATTTGCCCCCAAGTAACCCCTACCATCAGAGATAATAGATGGAAACGAGAGGAGAATATATGGGCAAAGATACAAAGACACCACAAACTTATAAACACAACAGACACAAACACAAAGTAACAAAACAACAACCCTCAAGCCGAAACCAAGATGGTAACCAACCCCACATGCCCCCAGTCTCTGTTGTAGATAACCACGTGGAATCCAATAAGCGTCCCACTCTACACAGCCGTGACATCCAAGCCACTTAACCAAAGCCGTAACAGAGGAAAAAATCTATCCCACGAGAAATCCCAACAGAGTCACATGAAGCTTGCACGATCAGAAACTATAAGCCACGTACTAGGGAGTTATAGTGAAAACAAATAGCCCCCCAGCAGCAATCCAATAGCCAACAAAAACATGAGAGCAATCATCACATCCCCCAGTCCCTTCCTTGGTAGATCACAAGCCTTAAACCCCACGGCAGTGTGCCCTTCACTCCATGTCAGGCGTGGCAATACGATCAATTAGGATGGGTCACATGAAGATAAGAAGCAACCAGAAAACCGATAGCTATCCTCCCGCTCATCTCCCAGTCTCTAACTTGGCTTGTTATCAAACCACTATTCCCCATAGCAGTGACTCCCCAATAAATTCTTATTGAATTACTCAGTACATTACTCCGTAAATTCCAAATAAATTCTCAGTAAATTACTTTGTAAATTCCCAGTAAATTAGTGAGTAAATTACTCCGTAAATTCCCATTAAATTTTCAGTAAATTACTAAGCAAATTCCTACTAATTCTCAATAAATTACTGACTAAATTCCCATTAAATTCTCACTAAATTACTCAGTAGATTCCGAGTAAATTCTCAAAAAATTACTAATTAAATTCCAAGTAAATTACCTAGTAAATGCCTAGAAAATTCTCAGTAAATTACTGAGTAAATTCCAAGTAAATTCTCAGAAAATTATTCAGTAAATTCTAATTAAAATATTAAGCAAAATTCCTAATAAATTCTTAGTAAATTACTCAGTAAATTACTCACTAAATTCCAAGTAAATTCTCGATAAATTCCCAGTAAATTCTATGTAAATTTATAGCGATCCCGGTTTTTCCTTCCTTTGTATACTGTATTCTGGACTTGGTTCCGTGGACTTGTTTTTGTATCATTATCACTTCTAGCCTTTCCTCTTTGTATTTGAATTTTGGGTTGTGATGGGCAGGTTTGAAACAGGTTGGTTGCACTTTGAAACCAAAAGGTGATGTCCAGATTTTGGCCTTCACGCTCGAGCGGAAGTTTTAACGCTCGAGCGGGCTCTTCGTTGTTGCTTATCCGCTCGAGCGGGAGTTTTGACGCTCGAGCGTGTTTTTCCAACCTTAAATGAAGTGATTAGGTTCAACTAATATGGTTTAGTTACCATTAATCAAAAAATTCTCTTTCTCGAAGACTGGGCAAACTTAGACTAAGCAAACTTAGTTTGGGTTAAAGTCGGCCACTTAACCTATTGAAACAACTAGTGGCCTAATCTAGTTAGTTCCTAGAACAAAATAGAGAAGGACGGAGAAAGTTACAAAGAAACACAATTCTTGAGAGCTAGAAGAGAAAGTTAGAGAAAAGACGAAGAAATCGAAAGAAAATCAAAGGGAATACAAATTCATCATTTTGGACTTGAGAATTGAACACTTAGATGATTTAGAATACCTTAAATGAGGTCCTTAAGTTAAACTAATATCGTTAAGTTACAATTACTCATAAAATTATCTTTCTTGAAGACAAAAAAAGCTTTGTCTATGACTTGGCCACTTAAGCTAATGAAACAACTAGTGGCCTAAGCTAATTAGTTCTTATAACAAAATGGAGAAGGGTGGTAGGTGAAGCACGAAGAAACTTAGGGATAAACATTGGGCTTGTTTGGATTGCTTTTGGAAGAGAAAGGTAGAGAATGGAGGGGGAAATTGGAAGAATGTACAAGGGAATTCAAATTCAACCATTTGGACTTTACAATTGAACACTTACAGCGTTTAGAAAAGCATAAATGTGGTGCTTACGTCACGCTAATACCTCTATTCCATATTTACTTAGAAAATTTGCTTTTTTGGAGGATAAGCAAGGTCAGCTTGAGTTAAGCTTGGCTACTTAATTGAGCATTTATGTCATTTTGAAAAGATTAAATTAGGTGCTTGTATTAAACTAATACCGTTAACCTACATTTACATAGAAAGTTCGCTTTCTTGAAAGCTAAGGAAGGTCAGTTTGAGTTAAACTTGGCCACTTAAGCTAATAAAATGGGGAAGGATGGAGAAGGACGGAGAAAGTTGGATAGAAACATTCTTCTTCAGAGGTAGAAGAGAAAGTTAGAGAAAAGAAAGAGAAATAAGAAAAAAATCAAAGGGAACTCATATATTCATCCTGTTCGACTCGCCAATTGAACACTGAAGTGACTAAGAAAACCTTAAACGTGGTGCATAAGTTAAACTAATATCGTTACGCAACAATTACTCATAAAATTCCCTTTCTTGGTGGCTAATAAGCAAGGTTAATTTGAGTTAAACTTGGCCACTTAAGCTAATGACACAATTAGTGGCCTAAGCAAATTAGTTCGTTAAAGAAAATAGAGAAGGATGCAGAGGGACGGAGAATGTTACGGGGAAACCTTATTCTTGAGTGTTAGGAAAAAAAAGAAGAAGAAGAAATAGGATGAAAATCAAAGGGAATTCAATTTCATCGTTTTGGACTTGAGAATTCAACACTTAGATGATTTAGAAAACATTAAATGATGTGATTATGTTCAAATAATATCGTTAAGCTACAATTTATCAGGAAATTCTTTTTCTTGGAGGCTAAGTAAGCTTAGTTTGAGTTAAACTTGCCCACTCAAGCGAATGAAACAATTAGTGGCCTAATCCACATTGTTCCCAGGACAAAATAGAGAAGGATGGAGAAAGTTACAGAGAAACATTATGCGTGAGAGCAAGAATAGAAAGTTAGGGAAAAGAAAAAGAAATAGGAAGAAAATCAAAAGAAATTCAAATACATCGTTTTGGACTTGAGAATTTAACACTTAGATGATTTAGAGAACCTTAAATGAGGTGATTAAGTTAAACTAAAATATTAAGCTACAATTAATCCGGAAATTCTCTTTCTTGGAGGCTAAGCTAGGTTAGTGTTAGTTAAACTTGGCCACTTAAGCTAATGAAACAATTAGTGGTCCGAGCTAATTAGTTCCCACAACAAAATGGAGAAGGAAGGTGAAGCACAGATAAAGTTAGAGAGTAACATTCAGCTTGTTTTGGTTTGCTTTTGGAAGAGAAAGTTAGAGAGCAGAAGGAGAAAGCAGAAGAATGTAAAAGGGAATTCAAATTCAACCATTTGGACTTTAGAAAAGATTAAATGAGGTGCTTGTATTAAACTAATACTGTTAACCTACATTTACTTAGAAAGTTCGCTTTCTTGGAGGCTAAGCAAGGCCAGTTTCAGTTAAACTTGGTCACTTAAGCTAATGAAACAATTACTGGCCTCATCTAATTAGTTCGTAGAAGAAATAGAGAAGGACGGAGAAAGTTGGATAGAAACATTCTTCTTCAAAGGTAGAAAAGAAAGTTAGAGAAAAGAAAGAAAAATAAGAAAAAAATCGATGGGAATTCATATTCGCCCTTTTGGTCTCGAGAATTGAACACTTAAGTGACTAAGAAAACCTCAAGCGAGGTGCTTCGGTTAGCCTAATATCGTTAAGCAACAATTAGTCAGGGAATTCTCTTTCTTGGTGGCTAAGCAAGGTTGGTTTGAGTTAAACTTGGCCACTTAAGCTAATGAAACAATTAGTGGCCTAATATAATTAGTTCGTTGATGAAAATAGAGAAGGATGTAGAAGGACGAAGAAAGTTGCAAGGAAACATTATTCTTGAGTGCCAGAAGAGAACGTTTGAGGAAAAAAAAGTAGAAAAAAAAAAACAAGAGAAATATGATTAAAGTCAAAGGGATTTTAAATTCATCGTTTTCTGCTTGAGAATTGAACCCTCAGATGATTTAGAAATCCTTAAATGAGGTGATTAGGTTCAACTAATATCGTTAAGTTACCATTAATCAAAAAATTCTCTTTCTCGGAGACTGAGTAAACTTAGTTTGGGTTAAAGTCGGCCACTTAAGCTAATGAAACAATTAGTGGCCTAATCCAGTTAGTTCCTAGAACAAAATAGAGAAGGACGGAGAAAGTTACAGAGAAACATTATGTCACGCCCTCAAAAGAGAAATGGCCTAATCTAGTTAGTTCCTAGAACAAAATAGAGAAGGACGGAGAAAGTTACAGAGAAACATTATTCTCGAGAAAAGATGAAGAAATCGAAAGAAAATCAAAAGGAATACAAATTCATCGTTTTGGACTTGAGAATTGAACACTTAGATGATGTAGAATACCTTAAATGAGGTCCTTAAGTTAAACTAATATCGTTAAGTTACAATTACTCATAAAATTATCTTTCTTGAAGACAAAAAAAGCTTAGCCTATGTTAAACTTGGCCACTTAAGCTAATGAAACAGCTAGTGTCCTAAGCTAATTAGTTCCTACAACAAAATGGAGAAGGGTGGTTGGTGAAGCACGAAGAAACTTAGGGATAAACATTGGGCTTGTTTGGATTGCTTTTGGAAGAGAAAGTTAGAGAACGGAAGGGGAAATTGGAAGAATGTACAAGGGAATTCAAATTCAACCATTTGGACTTTAGAATTGAACACTTACATCGTTTAGAAAAGCATAAATGTAGTGCTTACGTCACGCTAATACAGCTATTCCATATTTACTTAGAAAATTTACTGTTTTGGAGGATAAGCAAGGTCAGCTTGAGTTAAGCTTGGCTACTTAATTGAGCATTTATGTCATTTTGAAAAGATTAAATTAGGTGCTTGTATTAAACTAATACCGTTAACCTACATTTACATAGAAACTTCGCTTTCTTGAAAGCTAAGGAATGTCAGTTTGAGTTAAACTTGGCCACTTAAGCTAATAAAATGGGGAAGGATGGAGAAGGACGGAGAAAGTTGGATAGAAACATTCTTCTTCAGAGGTAGAAGAGAAAGTTAGAGAAAAGAAAGAGAAATAAGAAAAAAATCAAAGGGAACTCATATATTCATCCTGTTCGACTCGACAATTGAACACTGAAGTGACTAAGAAAACCTTAAACGTGGTGCATAAGTTAAACTAATATCGTTAAACCACAATTACTCATAAAATTCTCTTTCTTGGTGGCTAATAAGCAAGGTTAATTTGAGTTTAACAATTGGCCACTTAAGCTAATGACACAATTAGTGGCCTAAGCAAATTAGTTCGTTTGAAGAATAGAGAAGGATGTAAAGGGACGGAGAAGTTACGGGGAAACCTTGGGGTATGCCCCTTGTAAACTGTACATTTTTACTGTCTTTATTTTATACTTACTTACCCAAAAAAAAGTTACGGGGAAACATTATTCTTGAGTGCCAGAAGAGAACGTTTGAGGAAAAAAAATAAGAAGAAGAAATAGGATGAAAATCAAAGGGAATTCAATTTCATCGTTTTGGACTTGAGAATTCAACACTTAGATGATTTAGAAAACCTTAAATGAGGTGATTATGTTCAAATAATATCGTTAAGCTACAATTTATTAGGAAATTCTTTTTCTTGGAGGCTAAGTAAGCTTAGTCTGAGTTAAACTTGCCCACTCAAGCGAATGAAACAATTAGTGGCCTAATCCACATAGTTCCCAGGACAAAATAGGGAAGGATGGAGAAAGTTACAGAGAAACATTATGCGTGAGGGCAAGAATAGAAAGTTAGCGAAAAGAAAAAGAAATAGGAAAAAAATCAAAAGAAATTCAAATACATCGTTTCGGACTGGAGAATTCAACACTTAGATGATTTAGAGAACCTTAAGTGAGGTGATTAAGTTAAACTAAAATATTAAGCTACAATCAATCCGGAAATTCTCTTTCTTGGAGGCTAAGCTAGGTTCATGTTAGTTAAGCTAATGAAACAATTAGTGGTCCGAGCTAATTAGTTCCCACAACAAAATGGAGAAGGAAGGTGAAGCACGGATAAAGTTAGAGAGTAACATTCGGTTTGTTTTGGTTTGCTTTTGGAAGAGAAAGTTAGAGAGCAGAAGGAGAAATTGGAAGAATGTAAAAGGGAATCCAAATTCAACCATTTGGACTTTAGAAAAGATTAAATGAGGTGCTTGTATTAAACTAATACCGTTAACCTACATTTACATAGAAAGTTCGCTTACTTGAAAGCTAAGGAAGGTCACTTAAGCTAATAAAATGGGGAAGGATGGAGAAGGACGGAGAAAGTTGGATAGAAACATTCTTCTTCAAAGGTAGAAAAGAAAGTTAGAGAGAAGAAAGAAAAATAAGAAAAAAATCGAAGGGAATTCATATTCGCCCTTTTGGTCTCGAGAATTGAACACTTAACTGACTAAGAAAACCTTAAGCGAGGTGCTTCGGTTAGCCTAATATCGTTAAGCAACAATTACTCAGGAAATTCTCTTTCTTGGTTGCTAAGCAAGGTTGGTTTGAGTTAAACTTGGCCACTTAAGCTAATGAAACAATTAGTGGCCTAATATAATTAGTTCGTTGATGAAAATTGAGAAGGATGTAGAAGGACGAAGAAAGTTGCAGGGAAACATTATTCTTGAGTGCCAGAAGAGAACGTTTGAGGAAAAAAAAGAAGAAAAAAAAAAGAAGAGAAATATGATTAAAGTCAAAGGGAATTTAAATTCATCGTTTTCTGCTTGAGAATTGAACCCTCAGATGATTTAGAAATCCTTAAATGAGGTGATTAGGTTCAACTAATATCGTTAAGTTACCATTAATCAAAAAATTCTCTTTCTCGGAGACTGAGCAAACTTAGTTTGGGTTAAAGTCGGCCACTTAAGCTAATGAAACAATTAGTGGCCTAATCCAGTTAGTTCCTAGAACAAAATAGAGAAGGACGGGAAAAGTTACAAAGAAACATTATTCTTGAGAAAAGATGAAGAAATCGAAAGAAAATCAAAGGGAATACAAATTCATCGTTTTGGACTTGAGAATTGAACACTTAGATGATTTAGAATACCTTAAATGAGGTCCTTAAGTTAAACTAATATCATTAAGTTCCAATTACTCATAAAATTATCTTTCTTGAAGACAAAAAAAGCTTAGCCTATGTTAAACTTGGCCACTGAAGCTAATGAAACAACTAGTGGCCTAAGCTAATTAGTTCCTTCAACAAAATGGAGCAGGGTGGCAGGTGAAGCACGAAGAAACTTAGGGATAAACATTGGGCTTGTTTGGATTGCTTTTGGAAGAGAAAGTTAGAGAACGGAAGGGGAAATTGGAAGAATGTACAAGGGAATTCAAATTCAACCATTTGGATTTTAGAATTGAACACTTACATCGTTTAGAAAAGCATAAATGTGGTGCTTACGTCATTCTAATACCGCTATTCCATATTTACTTAGAAAATTTGCTTTTTTGGAGGATAAGCAAGGTCAGCTTGAGTTAAACTTGGCTACTTAATTTTTTTTGGGTAAGTAAGTCATAAAATAAAGACAATGAAATTATACAAGTTTACAAGGGGCATACCCCAGGCACGCCCAACAACAAAGAAAAAAAACGAAATAACCAACTTAAACTACCATTTATTCACCCAAAAAAAAAAACTTAAACTACCACTACACACCCCTAAGAAAGGGTACATCAGAACAATAGAAAATACAAAAGAAAACCCAACTCTGCCCATATATCCTATTTGCCCCCAAGTAACCCCTACCATCAGAGATAATAGATGGAAACGAGAGGAGAATATATGGGCAAAGATACAAAGACACCACAAACTTATAAACACAACAGACACAAACACAAAGTAACAAAACAACAACCCTCAAGCCGAAACCAAGATGGTAACCAACCCCACATGCCCCCAGTCTCTGTTGTAGATAACCACGTGGAATCCAATAAGCGTCCCACTCTACACAGCCGTGACATCCAAGCCACTTAACCAAAGCCGTAACAGAGGAAAAAATCTATCCCACGAGAAATCCCAACAGAGTCACATGAAGCTTGCACGATCAGAAACTATAAGCCACGTACTAGGGAGTTATAGTGAAAACAAATAGCCCCCCAGCAGCAATCCAATATATAGCCAACAAAAACATGAGAGCAATCATCACATCCCCCAGTCCCTTCCTTGGTAGATCACAAGCCTTAAACCCCACGGCAGTGTGCCCTTCACTCCATGTCAGGCGTGGCAATACGATCAATTAGGATGGGTCACATGAAGATAAGAAGCAACCAGAAAATCGATAGCTATCCTCCCGCTCATCTCCCAGTCTCTAACTTGGCTAGTTATCGAACCACTATTCCCCATAGCAGTGACTCCCCAATCACTCTTGGCGGAGATGGTTCAAAACCAACCTCATATCGAGTCACATAAGGATCACATGAATAATCATCATGAAATAATCAACTATAAATGAACTGCTGCAGAGTGACTAAACAAAAATAATATTCCAAAATGAACCCAATTACAAAAATAATTCCACTCACCCAAGTGAATTGTCTGCAGTATAGTCCAACAGAAGTCCACCAAGTTGCAAAATCTGGGCCCACGAGATATATATGTATTGAAGTCCACCATAAAACCGTGTGGCCCACTCAAAAAATTCAGCCAATTTGAAAATAGGTTGTCCATGGACGGCCCACTCCAATTCACATTGACCATAACCCAGAAAATATCACCATCTCACAAGATTTGAAGTGAATAGTGCTGGTGGACCCTACCACTTGCAAAAGTAGTTTATAATAATAATCAACAACTCACTCCTCAAATGGCAAACCCACATGACCAACTAGGGCCCACGGAATATATATGTATTGAATCCATCATAAAACCGTGGCCACTAAAAAAATTCAGCCAATTGAAAATTGGTCCACGGATGGCCCCACTCCAAATCACATTGACCATTACCCATAAAATATCACCATTCCACAATTTTGAAGTGAATAGTGCTGGTGGGCCCTACCACTAGCAAAAGCAATTTATAATAATAACCAACAGCTCACTCCTCAAATGACAAACCCACGTGACAATATATCACGACAAGAGACAAAACTGAAATCCAGTTCACCAATTTAGAAAACCAGCCCACTGTTTCCAAACTTTTGCCCATAACCTAAGCCTAATTAGGCGGGAAAATCACTCCACGTGCAGACAAACGTACCACACACGCAGAGGAGCTTACCCTATGCAACCAGCTATACCAGCAGACGTGCTAGCTTGGCTAGAGCACCTTTGCAAACATGCAACATGCGCGTGGATCACCACCATCATTTTGCTCCACATCAACGACCAGATTTGCAGCAAGCTGATAAACACAAAGCCATGGACCACTGAACCTCCTTACCGAAGTAAAAATTACACCACAACCATCATCGATGTAGCAGCGACGCTAACAATCTGGAACCAGAACACCAGCGCTGGAAGACCGAATAAAATCTCCTGAAAATAGCTGGAGCCTCAACGCAGATTGCAAACCCAGAAAATCTAGCTCATCATCATGTAGCGTCGGAGAAGAAGCTGAAAACAACCAGCAACTTCGAGCAACGCCAAGAAAAGTCACCAGAATACACCCCCGCGACAAAAATACCGCGAAGAACACACCGAAACACACACCGACTTCGTAGAAGACCGGTTACCACAACTTCACAACATGACCAGAACTTCCCATCTTGATCCTAGCTGGGCCGAACATACATGAATAGAATATCACTCCAGCCAATAAATGAATTTTGGCCGTAACAAATGAGGCACTGAAACAGCACCATAACCCAAACTCACAAAACTCACTCTATGGAAAACAACCAGCCGAAAATATTTCACCGGACTGGTAACTCACACAGTATACGTTCTCCCTCAAGGGGTGAGAAAGATAATCGGACAGTTCACCCTCATAAACTCCATGGGTAACAACGGAGGGAGCATGAAGCTCTCAACCTAATCCCCTCTCAACCTTCAAACCGCTTGGCTACTTAATTGAGCATTTATGTCATTTTGAAAAGATTAAATTAGGTGCTTGTATTAAACTAATACCGTTAACCTACATTTACATAGAAAGTTCGCTTTCTTGAAAGCTAAGCAAGGTCAGTTTGAGTTAAACTTAGCCACTTAAGCTAATGAAATAGGGAAGGATGGAGAAGGAAAGAGAAAGTTGGATAGAAACATTCTTCTTCAGAGGTAGAAGAGAAAGTTAGAGAAAAGAAAGAGAAATAAGAAAAAAAATCAAAGGGAACTCATATATTCATCCTGTTCGACTCGACAATTGAACACTGAAGTGACTAAGAAAACCTTAAACATGGTGCATAAGTTAAACTAATATCGTTACGCAACAATTACTCATAAAATTCTCTTTCTTGGTGGCTAATAAGCAAGGTTAATTTGAGTTAAACTTGGCCACTTAAGCTAATGACACAATTAGTGGCCTAAGCAAATTAGTTCGTTAAAGAAAATAGAGAAGGATGCAGAGGGACAGAGAAAGTTACGGGGAAATCTTATTCTTGAGTGTTAGGAAAAAAAATAAGAAGAAGAAATAGGATGAAAATCAAAGGGAATTCAATTTCATCGTTTTGGACTTGAGAATTCAACACTTAGATGATTTAGAAAACATTAAATGAGGTGATTAAGTTAAACTAAAATATTAAGCTACAATCAGTCCGGAAATTCTCTTTCTTGGAGGCTAAGCTAGGTTAGTGTTAGTTAAACTTGGCCACTTAAGCTAATGACACAATTAGTGGTCCGAGCTAATTAGTTCCCACAACAAAATGGAGAAGGAAGGTGAAGCACGGATAAAGTTAGAGAGTAACATTCGGCTTGTTTTGGTTTGCTTTTGGAAGAGAAAGTTAGAGAGCAGAAGGAGAAATCGGCAGAATGTAAAAGGGAATTCAAATTCAACCATTTGGACTTTAGAAAAGATTAAACGAGGTGCTTGTATTAAACTAATACCGTTAACCTACATTTACTTAGAAATTTCGCTTTCTTGGAGGCTAAGCTAGGTTAGTGTTAGTTAAACTTGGCCACTTAAGTTAATGAAACAATTAGTGGTCCGAGCTAATTAGTTCCCACAACAAAATGGAGAAGGAAGGTGAAGCACGGATAAAGTTAGAGAGTAACATTCGGCTTGTTTTGGTTTGCTTTTGGAAGAGAAAGTTAGAGAGCAGAAGGAGAAATCGGAAGAATGTAAAAGGGAATTCAAATTCAACCATTTGGACTTTAGAAAAGATTAAATGAGGTGCTTGTATTAAACTAATACCGTTAACCTACATTTACTTAGAAAGTTCGCGTTCTTGGAGGCTAAGCAAGGTCAGTTTCAATTAAATTTGGCCACTTAAGCTAATGAAACAATTACTGGCCTCAGCTAATTAGTTCGTAGAAGAAATAGAGAAGGATGGAGAAGGACAGAGAAAGTTGGATAAAAACATTCTTCTTCAAAGGTAGAAAAGAAAGTTAGAGAAAAGAAAGAAAAATAAGAAAAAAATCGAAGGGAATTCATATTCAACCTTTTGGTCTCGAGAATTGAACACTTAAGTAACTAAGAAAACCTTAAGCGAGGTGCTTAAGTTAGCCTAATATCGTTAAGCAACAATTACTCAGGAAATTCTCTTTCTTGGTGGCTAAGCAAGGTTGGTTTGAGTTAAACTTGGCCACTTAAGCTAATGACACAATTAGTGGTCCGAGCTAATTAGTTCCCACAACAAAATGGAGAAGGAAGGTGAAGCACGGATAAAGTTAGAGAGTAACATTCGGCTTGTTTTGGTTTGCTTTTGGAAGAGAAAGTTAGAGAACAGAAGGAGAAATCGGAAGA
>NW_021024631.1:1285591-1301849 GCF_004153795.1 Camellia sinensis | reverse complement strand
TTTTACTTAAGCACCTCATTTATGGTTTTCGAAATCACCCGAGTGTTCAATTCTCAAGTCCGAAAGGATGAATTTGAATTCCTTTTGATTTTCTTCCTATTTCTCTTTCTTTTCTCTAACTTCCTCTTTTAGCTCTCAAGAAGAAAGCTTCTATCTAACTTTCTCCGTCCCTCTCTGTCCTTCTCTACATTGTTCTGGGAACTAATTAACTTAGGCCACTAATTGTTTCATTAGTTGATGTTGCCTAGTTTAACTCAAATTAACCTTACTTAGCCTCTAAGAAATAGAATTTTCTAAGTAATATTAGTTTAACGATATTAGTTTTGCTTAATCATCTCATTTAAGGTTTTCTAAATCACCTGAGTGTTCAATTCTCAAGTCCGAAAAGATGAATTTGAATTCCCCTTGATTTTCTTCCTATTTCTCTTTCTATTCTCTAACTTTCTCTTCTAGCTCTCAAGAAGAATGTTTCTCTCAAACCTTCCCTGTCCTTCTCCATCCTTCTCTATGTTGTTCTAGGAACTAATTAGCTTAGGTCACCAATGGTTTCAATAGTTTGAGTGGCCAAGTTTAACTCAAACTAACTTTGCCTCCTCCAAGAAATAGAGTTTTCTGTGTAACTGTATCTTACCGACATTAGTTTAACGTAGCACCTTATTTAAGGTTTTCTAAGTCACATAAGTGTTCAATTCTCAAGTCTAAAAGATTGAATTTGAATTCTCTTTGATTTTCTTCCTATTTCTCTTTCTTTTCTCTAACTTTCTCTTCTCGATCTCAAGAAGAATGTTTCTGGCTAAGTTTCTCCGTCCTACTCTATTTCGTTCTGGGAACTAATTTCCTTAGGCCACCAATTGTTTTCATTAGCTTAAGTTGCCTAGTTTAACTCAAATTAACCTTACTTAGCCTCTAAGAAATAGAATTTTCTAAGTAATATTAGTTTAACGATATTAGTTTTGCTTAATCATCTCATTTAGAGTTTTCTAAATTACCTAAGTGTTCAATTCTCAAATCCAAAAAGATAAATTTTAATTCCCTTTGATTTTCTTCATACTTCTCTTTCTATTCTCTAACTTTCTCTTCTAGCTCTCAAGAAGAATGTTTCTCTCTAACCTTCTATGTCCTTCTCCATCCTTCTCGTAGAGAGGAGCCATGAGAGGCCCATCCTACCAAAGTTGCTCAAAAACCTATTACACGATACACCAAAATGAACACAAAACCTCCTACACAGCCCGTAGGGGTAGGCAAAATGCACACTAAAACTATGTAAAAGTAACTAGAAAAACCACTGATTATCCCTCTCATGTAGCATAGCAAGGCGCTTGAAGCAGCCATCGCTATGGTACATACACACCCTGCCAACTGCCATCCGAATCTGTGCAGCAATCAGCCACCACCCCTCCACTGCATGAAATGAATACACTGGCAACAGCCTCATGTAACTGTGAATTAAGGAATCACCACACCTCTGCACCATTACGTAAGCCACTACAAGCCACGAATAATGTTTCTCTGTAACTTTCTCCATCCTTCTCTATTTTGTCCTGGGAACTATGTGAATTAGGCCACTAATTGTTTCATTCGCTTAAGTGGGAAAGTTTAACTCAAACTAAGGCTACTTTGCCTCCAAGAAAAAGAATTTTCTAATAAATTGTAACTTAACGATATTATTTGAACTTAATCACCTCATTTAAGGTTTTCTAAATCATCTAAGTGTTGAATTCTCAAGTCCAAAACGATGAAATTGAATTCCCTTTGATTTTCATCCTATTTCTTCTTCTTCATTTTTTTCCTCAAACTTTCTCTTCTAACACTCAAGAATAAGGTTTCCCCGTAACTTTCTCCGTCCCTCTACATCCTTCTCTATTTTCTTTAACGAACTAATTTGCTTAGGTCACTAATTGTGTCATTAGCTTTATTATTATGTTCCTGAAGTATGGTTCTCTTCCTTCATTTGGTTGTAATTTCTTCGAGTTTACTTACCCAAAAAGTAATTTCTTCAAGTCACACAATGCATGGTTTACTACAGAGTGTAAGCAAGGCATGGGTTGCATGGGAGGTCAGCTGCGTCTCCTTAGTAACTGCTGGTTTGTTAGTACAAAGGTTTCGGGTTCAAGAGTTTGCTGGTGCGTGGTTATGGCTGCTTGTAGTGCCTCTGGTGGGAAGATTGTTTTTCTTTTCTGTTATTTTAATTTATTATGGTTGGACATTGTTGATGGTTTGCTGTGTTTCATTCCTTTTGGATCCGTGCGGGATGTGCATGGCATTTCTGTTTTTTTATTTCTGGGATTTCGAACTGTGATTTGTGGTACACATGTGGGTTGTGCATGGTCTTCTTTCGATATGTACTTTTTTTTTGCAAAGGAGCAATATCTGTGGATAGCATAACAAGTTATCTGCTATATGGGATAGCAGCGGGATGGACTTTAGCTATTTTGTTGACTATGGCTGCTGGGAATGCCCATGATGTGATGGACACATTGTTTTTTAGTTCTTTTATTATTTGGTTTTTAAAGCCTGTTGATTGCTTGTTTTATTTTGGGTCTCATGCCTTCACCTGCGGGTTGTGCATGGTTTAAGTTGGTCTGTATGGTCCCGAACCCATTCGATTGTGTTCATAATTCCTATATGTTTATTATTGGATATATGAACATTTTTGTATGCTCAGGTTTGTGTCGGTTTTTTCTATCTTTGTTTAGCGTCCTGTTTTCCGTGTTTTTTGTGTGGACAGTTCATTAGGCTCTGTATGTTTTTGGGAGTTTTTGTTCGATGTCAGTTTCTTAGCTTGTTGATCTAGGTGGTTTTTTTGTATTTATCGGTTAGGGCCTGGGGCATGCCCCTTGTATATGTGTAATTTTATGTGTTTTTTTTTATGATTTATTCCCCCAAAAAAAAAAAAAACTTGATCCCAACAACCACCTAGTGACCAACACAAGAAATCACCATCCTCATCAACCATGGCAAAACTCACTATAGTTGTAGTTGTGCTTATTATGTACATTGCCATTAGACCCTCAATGGAAGAAAATATTGCACCACAATCGGCCAATGATGGCGAAGAAGCATTAGCACCTTCACCCATGTTTCTCTTCTACCTCTGAAGAAGAATGTTTCTATCCAACTTTCTCCGTCCTTCTCCATCCTTCCCTATTTCATTAGCTTAAGTGGCCAAGTTTAACTCAAACTGACCTTGCTTAGCTTTCAAGAATGCGAACTTTCTATGTAAATGTAGGTTAACGGTATTAGTTTAATATAAGCACCTAATTTAATCTTTTCAAAATGACATAAATGCTCAATGAAGTAGTCAAGCTTAACTCAAGCTGACCTTGCTTATCCTCCAAAAAAGCAAATTTTCTAAGTAAATATGGAATAGCGGTATTATCATGACGTAAGCACCACATTTATGCTTTTCTAAACGATGTAAGTGTTCAATTCTAAAGTCCAAATGGTTGAATTTGAATTCCCTTGTACATTCTTCCAATTTCCCCTTTCGTTCTCTAACTTTCTCTTCCAAAAGCAATCCAAACAAGCCCAATGTTTATCCCTAAGTTTCTTCGTGCTTCACCTACCACCCTTTTCCATTTTGTTGTAGGGACTAATTAGCTGAGGCCACTAGTTGTGTCATTAGCTTAAGTGGCCAAGTTTAACATAGGCTAAGCTTTTTTTGTCTTCAAGAAAGATAATTTTATGAGTAATTGTAACTTAACGATATTAGTTTAACGTAAGGACCTCATTTAAGGTATTCTAAATCATCTAAGTGTTCAATTCTCAAGTCCAAAACGATGAATTTGTACTCCCTTTGATTTTCTTTCGATTTCTTCATCTTTTCTCTAACTTTCTCTTCTAGCTCTCAAGAATAATGTTTCTCTGTAACTTTCTCCGTCCTTCTCTATTTTGTTCTAGGAACTAACTAGATTAGGCCACTAATTGTTTCATTAGCTTAAGTTGCCAACTTTAACCCAAACTAAGTTTGCTCAGTCTCCGAGAAAGAGAATTTTTTTATTAATGGTAACTTAACGATATTAGTTGAACCTAATCACCTCATTTAAGGTTTTCCAAATCATCTAAGGGTTCAATTCTCAAGCAGAAAACGATGAATTTAAATTCCCTTTGACTTTAATCATATTTCTCTTCTTTTTTATTTTCTTCTTTTTTTTCCTCAAACGTTCTTTTCTGGCACTCAAGAATAATGTTTCCCTGCAACTTTCTTCGTCCTTCTACATCCTTCTCTATTTTCATCAACGAACTAATTATATTAGGCCACTAATTGTTTCATTAGCTTAAGTGGCCAAGTTTAACTCAAACCAACCTTGCTTAGCCACCAAGAAAGAGAATTTTCTGAGTAATTGTTGCTTAACGATATTAGGCTAACTGAAACACCTCGCTTAAGGTTTTCTTAGCCACTTAAGTGTTCAAATCTCGTGACCAAAAGGATGAATATGAATTCGCTTCGATTTTTTTCTTATTTTTCTTTCTTTTCTCTAACTTTCTTTTCTACCTTTGAAGAAGAATGTCACTATCCAACTTTCTCCATCCTTCTCCGTCCTTCTCTATTTGTTCTACGAACTAATTAGCTGAGGCCAGTAATTGTTTCATTAGCTTAAGTGGCCAAGTTTAACTAACACTAACCTAGCTTAGCGTCCAAGAAAGAGAATTTCCGGACTAATTGTAGCTTAATATTTTAGTTTAACTTAATCACCTCATCGAAGGTTCTCTTTTTGGGTGGGTAAGTCATAAATTAAAGACAAAGTTTACACATTTACAAGGGGCATACCCCAGGTAAAACAAATCTGCACACCCCCAAAAAAGGGAAAGCTAAAACAAATAACTAATTTAAAACCAAATAAAACCTAAATAAATTCAAATTTGTCCACATATCAAACCCCAAATATCCAAAAACTATCATACAAGACAATAGATGAATACTTGAGAAAGATATATGGACAAATATACAAAAATAAAGAAACCAAAATAACAAAACACGGAGTCAAACACAAACCAAACAAAATAAATGCTGGTTGTGAACAAATCGTGGCTGACAAAATTCGAAGATCACGACTAGCAGCAATTTCAAAAAGCATCCCACGTGAGAAGTTGTCCCACACACGCAAAAGTCTTCCCCATGTATCAATCTGCTAGTAGACTACAGTTAGCCCAAAAGGGTAATCATGTCGGCCCCACTTGCAGACCAAATACATGCATCACCAAACCCACAAAAAGAACAAACCCACGAGAAGCAAAGCTTAGTGGGCCACAACCAAATATATTTATATGTATATATATATAAAATATAAAGTTGACAACCTTCAACTATTTCGGCCCAAAAAACACGCTACAGCACAACATGCTGCATCATCAACTGACAACCTCTATAGCAGCTACCATTTACAGCACAAAAACAGCTGTATGCAGAGAACCTGCCATCACCATCAACCCATGCCAAAAGAAGCGTGACTCCACGCATCACCATAACCAAGAACAACCCGCGCATGGACGTGCACCACACGGTGAGTTTCAGCAACCATCACCGGTGTAGCAACGGCGCCAAAAAACACCACATCTGCGTGGACCGTGGGCCACCATCCACGTGATTGGCATAGCGCGTGGACTATACACATCTGCACCAGATTATTTCCAAAGAGGACGGCACCGACGGAGCTTGAAGAACCCAGCACCGGTGACATACCACTGACGATAAAATCGAAAAAAGTCCATCGGACTAACTGTCACGCCCAGCTTACACCGCAGCCCCAACGACGGCGGCTAAACCGAAACTGGACAACAGATGTAGCTGGGAAACAAAAATCAACAACAACCAGACCTGTAGCATTACCTCCTCAGAAAAGAAAACAGTTATCGCCGGAGAAGAAACACACCACAGATCCACCGGAAAACCCGTCGCCTGGTGAAGAACAACCAGGCCATCTCTGAAACAGACCCAGCACACTAGGATAGACACCCAGCGCTGGTAACACCCCAAAAAAATGGCGCCGGAAACCACTTGACCATGGCCGAAATGCATGACCACGGGCCAGGAACACACTCACCGTCAAAGGTGATAAATCCAAAGCCACGAGGCTGGAACATTTCTCCGTAGCAACGATACTAGCAAACCGAACCAACAAGAGCTGGAACAGAGCCCATACCAACGCCAGAGAAGAGCCCAAACCACCTACAAACTTCACGTGAAGCATATAAACAAATCTCAATATGACCTGTCACCCACCGGAGAGACAATCCAACCCAAACATGGACTGAAACAGAAACCAGCACATGGACAGAGGTCACCTGAGCTTACTGAAAAAAAACAGAGCATCACTCGGACATGGAAACCCCAACATCTCCAGCGACCCAAAACCATGGATAACACCAGTGAAACAAGTAGAGACCCAGCCTTGCTGAACTGTTAGCCAACTCACCTAGCCGAACCATAGACGACCACATTGGTGGTGACCTAACCCAGAACATAATGCACCGACATGGACACCCACAAGTCACCTGAGTATAACACCAGGCTTAAGGAAACACCCCAAACCAGCCATGAAAATAGCTGATCTAGGAATCCAGAAATGTTGAAACTTCCATGAAAACCAAACATTGATACAAAAGTGCAGAGCAAGAAAACTGCGCACCTCACAGCCGGGGATAACACACCTTGAACCATGCTCACTCACACTCAAAAAGTTGAGTATAAGGAGCTAAACAACTGGCCAGAACAGCACTGGGAAACCACAACCACCGGGGGGAGCTTTCTCTCTCTAGAATCTAGAGAGAGAGGCTCTACTTTCTTCCCCTTTTCATCGAAGGTTCTCTAAATCATGTAAGTGTTGAATTCTCAAGTCCAAAACGATGTATTTGAATTTCTTTTGATTTTCTTCCTATTTCTTTTTCTTTTTGCTAACTTTCTATTCTTGCTCTCACGCATAATGTTTCTCTGTAACTTTCTCCATCCTTCTCTATTTTGTCCTGGGAACTATGTGGATTAGGCCACTAATTGTTTCATTCGCTTGAGTGGGCAAGTTCAACTCAAACTAAGCTTACTTAGCCTCCAAGAAAAAGAATTTCCTGATAAATTGTAGCATAACGATATTATTTGAACATAATCACCTCATTTAATGTTTTCTAAATCATCTAAGTGTTGAATTCTCAAGTCCAAAACGATGAAATTGAATTCCCTTTGATTTTCATCCTATTTCTTCTTCTTCTTTTTTTTCCTAACACTCAAGAATAAGGTTTCCCCGTAACTTTCTCCGTCCCTCTACATCCTTCTCTATTTTCTTTAACGAACTAATTTGCTTAGGCCACTAATTGTGTCATTTGTTTAAGTGACCAAGTTTAACTCAAATTAACCTTGCTTATTAGCCACCAAGAAAGAGAATTTTTTGAGTAATTGTTGCGTAAAGATATTTGTTTAACTTATGCACCACGTTTAAGGTTTTCTTAGTCACTTCAGTGTTCAATTGTCGAGTCGAACAGGATGACTATGAGTTCCCTTTGATTTTTTTCTTATTTCTCTTTCTTTTCTCTAACTTTCTCTTCTACCTCTGATGAAGAATGTTTCTATCCAACTTTCTCTGTCCTTCTCCATCCTTCCCTATTTCATTAGCTTAAGTGGCCAAGTTTAACTCAAACTGACCTTGCTTAGCTTTCAAGAAAGCGAACTTTCTATGTAAATGTAGATTAACGGTATTAGTTTAATACAAGACCCTAATTTAATCTTTTCAAAATGACATAAATGCTCAATTAAGTAGCCAAGCTTAACACAAGCTGACCTTGCTTATCCTCCAAAAAAGCAAATTTTCTAAGTAAATATGGAATAGCGATATTAGCATGACGTAAGCACCATATTTATGCTTTTCTAAACGATGTAAGTGTTCAATTCTAAAGTCCAAATGGTTGAATTTGAATTCCATTGTACATTCTTCCAATTTCCCCTTTCGTTCTCTAACTTTCTCTTCCAAAAGCAATCCAAACAAGCCCAATGTTTATCCCTAAGTTTCTTCGTGCGTCACCTACCACCCTTTTCCATTTTGTTGTAGGGACTAATTAGCTTAGGCCACTAGTTGTGTCATTAGCTTAAGTGGCCAAGTTTAACATAGGCTAAGCTTTTTTTGTCTTCAAGAAAGATAATTTTGTGAGTAATTGTAACTTAACGATATTAGTTTAACTTAAGGACCTCATTTAAGGTATTCTAAATCATCTAAGTGTTCAATTCTCAAGTCCAAAACGACGAATTTGTATTCCCTTTGGTTTTCTTTCGATTTCTTCATCTTTTCTCTAACTTTCTCTTCTAGCTCTCAAGAATAATGTTTCTCTGTAATTTTCTCCGTCCTTCTCTATTTTGTTCTAGGAACTAACTAGATTAGGCCACTAATTGTTTCATTAGCTTAAGTGGCCGACTTTAACCCAAACTAAGTTTGCTCAGTCTCCGAGAAAGAGAATTTTTTGATTAATGGTAACTTAACAATATTAGTTGAACCTAATCACCTCATTTAAGGATTTCTAAATCATCTGAGGGTTCAATTCTCAAGCAGAAAACGATGAATTTAAATTCCCTTCAACTTTAATCATATTTCTCTTCTTTTTTTTTCTTCTTTTTTTTCCTCAAACATTCTCTTCTGGCACTCAAGAATAATGTTTCCCCGCAACTTCTTCGTCCTTCTACATCCTTCTCTATTTTCATCAACGAACTAATTATATTAGGCCACTAATTGTTTCATTAGCTTAAGTGGCCAAGTTTAACTCAAACCAACCTTGCTTAGCCACCAAGAAAGAGAATTTTATGAGTAATTGTTGCTAATTTTTTCATTAGCTTAAGTGGCCAAGTTTAACATAGGCTAAGCTTTTTTTGTCTTCAAGAAAGATAATTTTATGAGTAATTGTAACTTAACGATATTAGCTGAACCTAATCACCTCATTTAAGGTTCTCTAAATCATCTAAGTGTTGAATTCTCCAGTCCAAAATGATGTATTTGAATTCCCTTTGATTTTCTTCCTATTTCTTTTTCTTTTCGCTAACTTTCTATTCTTGCTCTCACGCATGTAACTTTCTCCGTCCCTTCTCCATCCTTCTCTATTTCTTTAACGAACTAATTTGCTTAGGCCACTAATTGTGTCATTAGCTTAAGTGGCCAAGTTTAACTCAAATCAACCTTGCTTATTAGCCACCAAGAAAGAGAATTTTATGAGTAATTGTTGCGTAACGATATTAGTTTAACTTATGCACCACGTTTAAGGTTTTCTTAGTCACGTCAGTGTTCGATTGTCGAGTCGAACAGGATGAATATATGAGTTCCCTTTGATTTTTTTCTTATTTCACTTTCTTTTCTCTAACTTTCTCTTCTACCTCTGAAGAAGAATGTTTCTATCCAACTTTCTCGTCCTTCTCCATCCTTCCCTATTTCATTAGCTTAAGTGGCCAAGTTTAACTCAAATCAACCTTGCTTATTAGCCACCAAGAAAGAGAATTTTATGAGTAATTGTTGCGTAACGATATTAGTTTAACTTATGCACCACGTTTAAGGTTTTCTTAGTCACTTCAGTGTTCGATTGTCGAGTCGAACAGGATGAATATATGAGTTCCCTTTGATTTTTTTCTTATTTCTCTTTCTTTTCTCTAACTTTCTCTTCTACCTCTGAAGAAGAATGTTTCTATCCAACTTTCTCCGTCCTTCTCCATCCTTCCCTATTTTATTAGCTTAAGTGGCCAAGTTTAACTCAAACTGACCTTGCTTAGCCTCCAAGAAAGCGAACTTTCTAAGTAAATGTAGGTTAACGGTATTACTTTAATACAAGCACCTCATTTAATCTTTTCTAAAGTCCAACGCAGAGAGAGAAAGCTCCCCCCGGTGGTTGTGGTTTCCTGGTGCTGTTCTGGCCAGTTGTTTAGCTCCTTATACTCAACTTTTTGAGTGTGAGTGAGCATGGTTCAAGGTGTGTTATCCCCGGCTGTGAGGTGCGCAGTTTTCTTGCTCTGCACTTTTGTATCAATGTTCGGTTTTCATGGAAGTTTCAACATTTCTAGATTCCTAGATCGGCTATTTTCATGGCTGGTTTGGGGTGTTTCCTTAAGCCTGGTGTTATACTCAGGTGACTTGTGGGTGTCCATGTCGGTGCATTATGTTCTGGGTTAGGTCACCACCAATGTGGTCGTCTATGGTTCGGCTAGGTGAGTTGGCTAACAGTTCAGCAAGGCTGGGTCTCTACTTGTTTCACTGGTGTTATCCATGGTTTTGGGTCGCTGGAGATGTTGGGGTTTCCATGTCCGAGTGATGCTCTGTTTTTTTTCAGTAAGCTCAGGTGACCTCTGTCCATGTGCTGGTTTCTGTTTCAGTCCATGTTTGGGTTGGACTGTCTCTCCGGTGGGTGACAGGTCATATTGAGATTTGTTTATATGCTTTACGTGAAGTTTGTAGGTGGTTTGGGCTCTTCTCCGGCGTTGGTATGGGCTCTGTTCCAGCTCTGGTTGGTTCGGTTTGCTAGTATCGCTGCTACAGAGAAATGTTCCAGCCTCGTGGCTTTGGATTTATCACCTTTGGCGGTGAGTGTGTTCCTGGCCCGTGGTCATGCATCTCGGCCATGGTCTAGTGGTTTCTGGCGCCATTTTTTTGGGGTGTCACCAGCGCTGGGTGTCTATCCTAGTGTGCTGGGTCTGTTTCAGAGATGGCCTGGTTGTTCTTCACCAGGCAACGGGTTTTCCGGTGGATCTGTGGTGTGTTTCTTCTCCGGCGATAACTGTTTTCTTTTCTGAGGAGGTGATGCTACAGGTCTGGTTGTTGTTGATTTTTGTTTCCCAGCTACATCTGTTGTCCAGTTCCGGTTTAGCCGCCGTCATTGGGGCTGCGGTGTAAGCTGGGCGTGATTTATAGTAGACAGCAGAATGCATAAAGGCCCCCCAATTTCCAAACAAAAACCACTCACCCACTTGGGTTTATCAACAAACCAAGAAGCATAGCCCATGCAAAAGTGTTGTCCACACAAAAGAGCCAATCAAAATCCAATTAACTCACCACACATCTCCCAGGTCCAGCAATGACAAATTCCACACCTAAATTCCCCATGGCAGTGTCCCCCTCACTCCACACCAGAAGAGGTCAGAGAACTGCACTAAGCCGAATCACATGAATATGTACAGATCATCAACCAAATAGCGGAAAAGCCAAGTATAGTAGACAGCAGAATGCATAAAGGCCCCCCAATTTCCAAACAAAAACCACTCACCCACTTGGGTTTATCAACAAACCAAGAAGCATAGCCCATGCAAAAAGTGTTGTCCACACAAAAGAGCCAATCAAAATCCAATTAACTCACCACACATCTCCCAGGTCCAGCAATGACAAATTCCACACCTAAATTCCCCATGGCAGTGTCCCCCTCACTCCACACCAGAAGAGGTCAGAGAACTGCTCTAAGCCGAATCACATGAACATGTACAGGTCATCAACCAAATAACGAAGAAGTCAAATATAGTAGACAGCATAATGCAGAAAAGCCCACCAAAAAACCACTCACCCACTTGGATTTAACAATAACAAAGAAGCATAGCCCATGCAAAATGTTATCCACACAAAAGAGCCAATCAAAATCCAACTTACTCACCACACATCTCCCAGTTCCAGCAATGGCAAATTCCACACCTCAATTCCCCATGGCAGTGTCCCCCTCACTCCACACCAGAAGAGGTCAGAGAACTGCACTAAGCCGAATCACATGAATATGTACGGATCATTAATCAAATAACGAAAAAACCAAGTATAGTAGACAACAGAATTCATGGACTAAACAAATTTCTATTTTACTTTAATTGGCCGTGGACCCACAGATTTCTCCACAAATTAGCCACGGCCCAAAAAGAGCTAAACAGCCACGGCCAAGATCAAATATACCAGCCCAATCACTAAATAAAACCATGGTTGCAAAATTGGGCCCCACTCTCAAAATACCACAAAAAGCTACAGGTGGATTCCAATAAATAAGAGATATATACAAATATTATATATACCACACTAAATAATTGGCCCCACCGAATTCTTCATATAAGCATATCTCCACAAAAATGGCCCCACCAATTACCAATAACCCGTGGGCTCAAACTTCACCCAGACCAATACATATATTTGCCAAAAACCCACCCACATGGAAAAAAGTTGAGTTTCCTCCAAAAATCTGCCACGTGGTGGAACACCAAACAACTTTCACTGCACTCGAACATATATATAATAGACATATTATATATATTTAAAGAAGAGAACAAACTTAGCTTTTACCACCTCAACAGACAAACAGCCGTCCCTAGTTTGTCCATAGCAGTCAGTCACCCCAGAAAAAAGGCGGCCCACGTGATCTGACTCAAGCACATTACCTTCCCTATAGCTACACGGTACCACACATGAAACAAGCCCACCGCAAATGACGCCCGTGGAACAACGCCATTAGCAAAAACAAAGAAAAGCTTGCAGCAGAAATTTCGCACATGACCTCCAAGCAGAAACCAATACACATGGTTTTAGAAAACCGTGGGCAACAAAACCGGCGGTAATTTTAAAACAAATTGAGACCAACTTTCATAACACGTGGTCTGTTGCACCACGCCTATGACACCAGCTCTGTACCCAAAATATTGAACTCACGCATACAACAAGCCGTGGCTTACACGCTCTGCTGTAGAACCTCCACAAAAGCAACAACGCCGGCGAACACAAGACTGGCGACGGTAAAGAAAACCAGCAAGTGTCTCACTCTTTTTCTGTAGCCAAACACATTGGATCCACATTGCGCGCCTAAATGCGTTACTCAACTCAAACACCAGCCACGAAGCTACAGGTAGGCTGTAACGTCTTTGTCTCCAAAACCCACAATATCAGCGCCAATGATTCGCTAAAACCAGCACCGGAGAAAAACGCAGCTCCGGCGGTATCGCCTAACAGAACCACCACCGGTGGAAAACAACACCTCCGGCGCAAAACGTAACTGCATAACCGGAGAAACAATCAAGGCAACCAGAAATTTGCATCGGTCAGACACCGGCGAAGCCAAACCCATGCACACTGTAACTCAGTTCCAGCTACACAGATAAACACGCAACGCACCACCTCCACTAACTCCAACGACTGAGACACCACCGAATGGCTTAACAAAAACGTCGACCACCAGACTGGTAATCGTAGGACCACTGGACTGGTTTATCGCAAAAACATGGGACCATCTCCAACGGCAATCAAGGCATCGCAACCACCATGAAAACAGCACCCAAACACACCCACTGAATCTAAGAAAACCCACTAAACCCTCATCAAGTAGATACTCTACCGACGAAGATGGGATAGTTAAACCTAGATACAAACCAACAAACCAAGACCCTCAAGGGTTCCACGGCTACCAACGGGAAGGACCTTTCTGTCACGCCCTCAAAATAAACCCATTATATATATATCATTGGCATGCAATATTAAAAGAAACCAATTCATTATCTCATTCATTAGAGTATTACAAAAAGAAAACAATACATGTAATATCAAATTAAATGCCTTATGGGCTTACATCTGTCCAAGCCAACACTTGGACACAAAAATATGAGTTCTAACTCAAATACAAATAAAGCCCTAGGCTTGAATGTTTATCAAATGAAAACAAATAACTAAGATAGTCTTCAAAATCCAAATCCTTCCAAGCTAAGTCCTTGGAGGTAGCTTATCACCTAGACCTGAAAATGATCTTCCCATAAAGGGTGAGCCACAGCCCAGTAGAAATATACTAAACCAAATATAAGCATTGATTAAAGGAATAGCATCCAATAGATGGTTAACCAAGATAATCAATTACATCATTTTACAGTCTTATGACACTATTGTTTAAGACACGTTTTACTTTCCAACTTTATCAATATGGCTCAGAACCTGGCCAAACTTACAACAGTGAACTATATATATCATTTCACTTCTCCAATATCAACAAACAGATGAGACTCAGGCTCAAATCAAAACCCTTCATACTTCCAGTTTTGTACACATTTTAGTGCTGTATTCAAATAACACTTCAATATTAAATAAGCAACACATAAAAAGTGATGCTAATGGAGTCCATTCCGCCTATCTCCTCCCCAAACAAAAATCCGGTTTCGGGTCCATCCCCTATCTTCCCCTAAACGGGAGTACAATCCCCTATCTCTCCCACACCAAAACAATGTATGCAACAACACATCACATATACAACACACAATCAATACCATAATGCCTGTATTAATTCAGCAGTCAAAATTGCTGACCTTAATCAATGATTGTTTCAGTTATCCCTAATCCAAGCAGTGTTCTGCAACAAGACGGCTATCCTCCACCGATAGCCCAAAACAGTTATTTCTAAACTGAAAATAAATATATCAACAATTCAATAGGCGAGTGATTTAAATTATCCAACTACGCCATTTAATCAATGAATTCCCCAATTCCATGAATTTAACCATATTTTCCCAATTCCATGAATTAATTATACAAATTAATTTATTAATACAACTAGGGTTTTTCCCAAAATTACCAAAGTACCCCCAACATATCAAAATACTAAAACTTAGAACAAAACTTATAAGATGGAGTAGGAAATCCCTACCTCGAAGAAAATAACCCGAATGGAGAAGACAGAGATGAATACCCAAATTCCAATGTGCTCCAAATCACTAAATGTTCAGATTAAATGGAAGCCTTCGACTCACTCTATCTTTTAAATAAAGGATCTAAGATAGAAACTCACTCTAAGTAGATCAATCCTAAGAGAGAAGGTGTGTAGAGGGAGAGAAAACTCGTAACTAGGGTTTTTGAATCTGAAAGTGTATGAAAAACTGATCTAAAACACGCTGCTGCCTATTTAAACCTGACAGGCTCGCTCGAGCGAAGACTTGGTCGCTCGAGCGACCAGACACACGAAAACCTCGCTCGAGCGAAGAAAACCTCGCCCGAGCTAAGAATGCAATGCTTCAAGTCTGCAACCCTGGAGCACGCTCGAGCGACAGAATGCTCGCTCGAGCAAGGAACTCGAAAACATACACCTCGCTCGCTCGAGCGAAGAAAATCTCGCTCGAGCGAATAAGCACTGCCCTCAGGTTTATACTAGACGCAGTCGCTCACTCGAGCGAAGCAAATCTGGATCGAGCCAGAGGACACAAAAACAAACCTGGCTCGAGCGACCAAATCCTGGCTCGAGCGACCAACCCAAAAACTGGACAGCAACACTTGGTTTACGAACCCAACCAACCTGAAACAAACCTGCCCAACACATCCTATAACTCCAAATGAGAAAATAAAGGACAACAACAACAAATAAACAATGACCAAATAAACGGAACCCAAGTCCGGATACAATAATCAAATGGGAAAAGACCGGGGTCGCTATAACCTCCCCCCCTTAAAAGAATTTCGTCCCCGAAATTAAGCATAAGTTTTTTTTAAAAAAAACAGGTTTTTTATTTTATTTTTTTATATGACAATTCAATAGTAAACAACTTGACCAAAACTGGTCATTTCAACTCTTATCAAGAAGCATCTCATAATGTGTATATAAAACAACATATATTTAAGCCTGCATCACTATTATGCATTATTCCTTTCAATGTTAGCAATTCCCATATCATATTCAATCGCATGATATAAACAACTCATTCAACAATGTAATCAACATATGCAATGTTACACTAAACTTCTATAATGAAGCAAGTTTCAAGATACACCCATTTACCAAAACATACTCAATGTTTTACAACTTAAGGAGGTAGCTTATCACCTGAACCTGAAAATGATGTTCCCATATAGGGTGAGCCACAGCCCAGTAGAAATACACTAAACCAACCATGGACAATGACTAAAATATTAGCAATTGATAGATGGTCAACACTGATACAATCACATAAATCACATATTTATGTCTTACAACTTATGAGTCTAAGTTACCCTTCATTTTCCCTTTTTCAACAGATAAGCATGCTAGCTCTATCATCATTTCCACAGATATGTATAAAAACTATATCTCACATTCAGATAAGCATAAAAGCTATATCCACATTCTCAACAGATATGTATATCAACAATATCCACAGATAAGCATACAAGCTGTATCCACACTTCACAAAGATAAGCATATGAGCTCTATCTTCACTCTTCATGTGCCCAGATTGTCCACACTGATAACAAGTCAAGAGCTGCCCCCTGCCCAAACTCTGACTCTGCGGGCTAGCTGAAGAAGAAGCAGCTCTCTGACCCCCACCCTTCTGCGGGAA
>NW_021024631.1:1258775-1283605 GCF_004153795.1 Camellia sinensis | reverse complement strand
TGTTTTTCTAAATCACCTAAGTGTTCAATTCTCAAGTCCAGAAGGATGAATTTGAAGTCGCTTTAATTTTCATCCTATTTCCCTTTCTTTTCTCTAACTCTCTCTTTCTGGTTCTCGTGCAGAACGTTTTCTCTCTAACTCTCTCCGTCCTTCTCTATCCATCTCTCTTTTGTTCTAGGAACTAATTGGCTTAGGCAATTAATAGTTTCATTAGCTTAAGTGGCCAAGTTCAACTCAAACTAATTTGATCACCTCCAAGAAAAAGAGTTTATTAAGTAATTGTAGCCTAACAATATTAGTTTAACTTAAACACCTCATTTATAGTTTTTGCAATTCACCCAAGTGTTCCAATCCCATGCCCAAAAGGATGATTTTGAATTCGCTTAAATTTTCATCCTATTTACCTTTTCTTTTCTCTAACTATCTCTTCAAACTCTCAAGAAGAAAGTTTCTCTCTAACTCTCTCCGTCGTTCTCCCTCGTTCTCTCTTTTATTCAAGGAACTAATAAGTTTCGGCGACTAACGGTTTCATCGGCATAAGTGGCCAAGTTTAACCCAAACTAATCTTGCTTAGCCTCCAAAAACGGGAATTTACTCAGTAATTGTAACTTAACGATATTACATTAACTTAAGCAACTCGTTTAATGTTTTCTAAATCACCTAAGTGTTCAATTCTCAAGTCCAAAAGGATGAATTTGAATTCTGTCACGCCCCACTTTTTTATTACTCGAAGTCATTACCAAATTCATAAATTTAATTCAATTTCAAGGATAACATGCGGAAATAAACTCATACGTTCAACTCGTAGAAGTGATTAACAATACTCTCATTCGTATGCAATGTAAATAATACATGAACATATTTAATAAATTGCCCTTGGGCTTACATCACTTAAGGTACAAGAAGAAGGGTGTAACCCTTTTACAACTATGGCATTCCGCCAACATAACTGAGGCCCCGTGGCCAGTAAATAAGTAGATCCAAATCTTGCAGCTCAATCTGCTTAATACCTGAAAAAGATTCAACAACGTGGGATGAACATATAGTCCAGTAGGGATCTCAACATGGCCCTCAACAATAACAACATACAGATAGCTATGATCATGAATACCCAATCTCATACTAGAATAGTAATGTGACAGTTTATACAAAATATACATAAGTATGAACTTTTCTTGAAAACAACCATTTCAATCAACGCCATAGGCGATTCAATTTTCTTTTCTTTTTCATTAATCCCCGTTCCCGATCTTTCATAACATTAATAATGCCCTAGGAAATAATTTCACTAAGCCCACTACTCTCTTCCATTCTCCGAACATACACAGGTATCCCTTTTCAAAATATACATATATATTTCTTTAAAAATATTCGTTTTCCTTCACACTTTCCAAAAGACAAATATGACATTTTGGCTTCTTCCCGATACAATCAAATCTATACATGCACTGTTATAAAAAGAGATAACAACTCACCAACATGCATAAGATAAACCAATGAGGCAACTCGGCCCCCTTCAAAACCGTAATCAACACAATTCACGATATTCCCAAACACACTGAAATATCAACAACAAAACTTTGCTCTACTAGCCATGTGCGTAGTAAGCCAAAGATACACTTCTCACAACAACATACCAGTTTACCAAGCGCTAGCTGGAAGGGTGTGGTACCTTAGATTCTCAGCGCATTCAGGTCTCCAGGCGCTAGCTGGAAGGTAACGGTACCTCTGATTATCAGCTCAGGGTATAACACCAACAATCACAATGCAACAAGGCATAACCAACATGTATAAAACATACATATAAACTATGCGGATACCAACAATGTGTTAAGATATATGAACACATTGGTGTGTGGAGTCCATCCCCTATCTTCTCACACATACTGGAGTACAACCCCTCTCTCCTCTCTAACAAGTATACATATAAAATACATCTCAACATTTCATCACACAAGATGTTCAATCAACAATGGTATAATGTATACATGACAATTCAACGCAACCGTGTCATCCTCCACCGATGACCAAGGACAAAACCTCTAGATGCAAATATTTAGTACATCTATCAAATACTCAATTATTATGAGACCACAAACCCGACAATAGTATTTACATGGTAGTTTAAGATACAATCCCACACGTGTGTGTTCAACACTCACGAAACAACAATCCAATTTTCATACGTATTTCAAAATATACTATGAGACCACAAACCCGACAACAGTATTTACCACTAAGCTCAAGGCTTTTGATTGTCAAATTCTGATCGATAGGACAACGAAGAGAATTAGGAGTTGGACAAATAAACTTCTATCCTATGCGGGTAGAGCTCAACTCATTCAAACTATCCTCTTTTCGATGCAAGTGTATTGGTCCTCTATCTTCATCCTTCCTAGGAAGGTTATTAGAGATATTAAGAGCCTGCTTAGAGCCTTTCTTTAGTCTGGGTCTGATTTGAAGAAGCACAGTGCTAAGATTGCTTGGAGCTCTATATGCAAACCCAAGAATGAGGGGGGTTTGGGATTCAAAGATATGGGTATTTGGAATAAGGCTGCTGTAGCAAAACATGTTTGGTTCCTCTTCTCTGGTGAAGAGGGCTCTATGTGGTGCCAATGGGTCAAGTCCTACTTACTCAAAGGTAGGAGTTTCTGATATGTTAAAGTCCCTAGTGACCCCTCTTGGGTCTGGAGGAAAATCTTAGAAGAAGAGAAAGTTAGAGAAAACAAAGAGAAGTAGGAAGAAAATCAAAGGGAATTCACATTCGTCCTTTTGGAGTTGAGAATTGAACACTTAGATGATTTCGAAAATCATAAATGAGATGTTTATGTTAAACTAATATCGTTCAGCTACAGTTACTCAGTAAATTCTCTTTCTCAGAGGCTAAGCAAGATTAGTTTGAGTTAAAGTTGGCCACTTAAACTAATGGACCAACTTGGCCACTTAAACTAATGCATCTACTCCCTCCACTTTTAAACCCATTGTGAGCACTCATGATTGTCCTTGGTGAAGTCTTACAGGTGATGGTCTTTTCACTATACAGTCTACTTGGGACTGCTGGAGGGGTCCTACAGTCTCTTGGAGTAAATTGCTCTGGGGGCATCCCTATATTCCTAGGGTTAGCTTCATTGTTTGGTTGGCTATTCATGAGAGATTGAACACTAGGGATAGATTGCAAGTTTTTGGACTTGTTACTCACCCTAGTTGTCCCCTCTGCAATGATCCTACGGAGAGTCATTCTCATCTTTTCTTTAGGTGTGCCTATTCATCACAGATTTGGGCTGCTATTCAGGGTAAATGTAATATGAGTTGGCCTAACCTCAACTGGGCTGACAATGTTGAGCTGGCTGTGACTTCTACTAAAGGCAGATCTCTGAAGTCTGCTATTACTAAGTTGTCCTTTATGTGCACGGTGTATCACATCTGGAGGGAGAGGAATAGTAGAGTTTTTAGTCAAACTAGTATTCCTGCTGAGATTGTCACCAAACAAATTATCCAAATGGTGAGGGGTAGGATTATTTCTTTGAGTAATGTGATGTTGTCTACAGGTGATAGCTGGTACTTGTCACAATGGAATCTGCCAACAACAATCATGAGTTTGCCTATTGCTGGAAGAGGCACGAGGGATGTGAGTTCACCTATATTTTGAGGGTTGAGTGAAAGTAGCATATACTGAGTGTTTCTTAAATGGTTATTATCTTGCAGGTACACTTGACAATCAGTTTCTTTATGCTGTTTAATCTAAGGAATGGACAGGTCAAGACTCAATGTGGGTTGAGTGAAGTGAGCCAGTACATAATACACTCTAAATGTGGGTTGAGAGATGTGAGTAGTACCAAAGCTGGCATTCTAATGAGTTTGTATATATGCTGTATATTTTCTATTTTGCAGGACAGGAATGCTCTTTCAACTCAGCTACTATTCCAGACGGAGTCTATATCTGTGAGTTGTGGGTTGAGTGAAGTGAGACACTATATGGAGAGGAGAGACATATCTTATTGTGGGCCGAGTAGTGGTGGGTTGAGTGATGTGAGACACTATATGGAGAGGAGAGACATATTTTATTGTGGGCCGAGTGTAGTGAGAATTTATATAATTTATATTCTTTTTCTGCTCCTATTTGATCATAAAAACAGTTTCAACTTCAATATGTGGCTGTTTTTGGTTCATGATTACAGTTCCATGTACAGGGGGAGTTTCTGTGACATCAAGCTGTGCAAATCTGGAAGATGCAATTTTGTTCCCAAAATGTTTTACTGGTGGTGGAGAGGTGGCAGCATTTTGCGCCCTTCTTGGTGGCTTCGTGATGATTGGAATTCCTTTTCGGTGATGGCAGCTAAATGCGCCTTGTCTAGAGTCCTCAAAAAGTCAAAGAATTGGTCTACTTATGGCTGTATAAATTATTTTGTGTCCTCTTGGTGTATTGCTTTTGGTTGTAATTTGTACACTTCCTGGTTGTTTGTAGTCCATTTAGCTAGTGTGTGGGCCCCATATTGGGCTGTTTTATTTTATTTTTTTTTTTATGTTGTTTGGACTTGCTCGTTGCCTTTCATGGTGGCCTTGTGCAGGCCCCCTGTTTATCATGGACATGGCGCCTGAACAGGTTTTATGCGGTCTGTTTATTTGTTTAGGCTGTTCGATTAGGTTCTTGTGAGGTGTTTCTTTGGCCCGTCAAGTGGCTGTTGATGTAGCTTGGTTGCTGCTCCTTTTGGTGTTTTTGTTGCAGTAGTGGTAGGGCCTGGGGTATGCCCCTTGTAATCGTGTAATTTTTGTTTTGTTTTATTTATTCTTATTCACCCAAAAAAAAAAAACTCACTCTAAGTAGATCATTCCTAAGAGAGAAGGTGTGTAGAGGGAGAGAAAACTCGTAACTAGGGTTTTCACAACCTTTTAAAGTCTGTGTGTGGTAGGGGACTATAAGCATTTGTAGCACAACCTTTGAAAGTCCGTACATGCTAGGGGACTATAAGCATTTGTAGCACAACCTTTGAAAGTCCGTATGTGCTAGGGGACTATAAGCATTTGTAGCACAACCTTTGAAAGTCCGTATGCGCTAGGGGACTATAAGCATTTGTAGCACAACCTTTGTTAATGTCATCCCTTGAAACTTGAAAGCCTTGAAGGACTTGTTAGATGAACTTGTTTTGTCCTTGATTTTGTACAAGATATAATGTGTATCGCTTGATAAAGATCTCGGATATTATTCATGCAAACCCTTTATTACTTGTACCATTCACTGAGTATCCAAGCTCACCCTTTCTATATATATGTAGGTGATGAGCAGGATGGCGGCGACGCCTAGATGTGCTTTGCAACTTGTTTTGGATTCGCATTTTGTAGCATCTTGAAGATCATGGCTTGTAATTCATTGTGTTTTGTATATGATGGCTTGAGAAGCCTTTTGGTCAAGATGTATTTTGTATTTCATTTTATTGTAATCAAGTTGTAAAGCTTTGTAAAGATGTATGCCATTTCACCGCACATGTTAGCCCCATATGTAATACTCTGATTGTGTGTGAATCCTAGTAAGTTGGCCTTCGTTCATTTGACTTATGCACAGCTCTTACGAACTAATTAGACTTGTATACATTGCTTCCGCACATGTTAGCCCCATATATAATACTCTGATTGTGTGTGAATCCTTGTAAATTGGCCTTTGGTAATCTCGGATTACTGGCCATCACGGCACCATTCTACTAGGGGCGGAATGGGGTCGTGACAGAGAATTTACTGGGAATTTACTGAGTAATTTAATTAGAATTTACTCGAAATTTACTCAGTAATTTAATTGGAATCTACTCAGTAATTTACTGAGAATTTACTTAGAATTTATGGAGTAATTTACTTGGAATGTACTAGGAATTTACTGAGTAATTTAATTAGAATTTATTGAGTAATTTACGGAGAATTTACTGGGAATTCACTGGGAATTTACTGGAAATTTATTGGGAATTTACTGAGAATTTAATGGGAATTTACTCAGTAATTTACTAAACAATTTACTCAAAATTTACTTGGAATTTTCTGAGTATTTACTTGTAATTTACTGGGAATTTAATGAGAATCTACTTAGAATTTACTGAGAATTTACTGAGTAATTTAATGAGAATTTACTGAAAAATTACTTAAAATTTATTGGAAATTTACTTGGAATTTACTCAGTAATTTACAGAGAATTTATCAGAAATTTACTGCATAATTTAATGAGAATTTATTGAAAATTTACTGAGAATCTACTGGGAATTTATTGAGTAATTTAATGAGAATTTATTGGGAATTTACTTAGTAATTAAATGAGAATTTACTGGGAATTTACTTAGTAATTTACTAAGAATTTATTGTGAATTTACTAAGTAATTTGCTGGGAATTTACTGAGTAATTTACTGAGAATTTACTCAGTAATTTGCTGAGAATTTCTTTGGAATTTAAGGCGTAATTTACAAGTAATTTACTGAGTAATTTACAGAGAATTTACTGGGAATTGACTGAGTAATTTACTATTAATTTACTAATAATTTACTGGGAATTTATTGAGAATTTACTGGGAATTTAATAAGAATTTACTGGGAATTTAATGAGTAATTTTTTGAGAATTTACTGACAATTTACTGAATAATTTACTAAGAATTTATTGAGAATTTAGTACGAAATTACTAAGTAATTTATCGAGAATTTACTCAGAATTTCACAGAAATTTAAAGAAATTTTACTGGGAATTTACTGAGTAATTTACTGAGAATTTACTCGAAATTTACAGAATAATTTTTTGAGAATTTTCTGTGAATTTACTGAGAAATTACTGGGAATTTACTGAGTAATTTACAGTGAATTCACTAGGAATTTACTAAGTAATTTACTGAGAATTTACTTGCAATTTACTGCGTAATTTAATGAGAATTTATTGGGTAATTTATTGATAAATTACTGGGAATTTACTTAGTAATTTACTGACAATTTACTACGAATTTACTGAGTAATTTAATGAGAATTTACAGGAATTTTACTGAGTAATTTAATGAGAATTTTCTGGGAATTTACTCAGTAATTTATTGAGAATTATTCACCCAAAAATTTTTTTATTCACCCAAAAAATTTACTGAGAATTTACTGGGATTTTACAGACTAATTTACTAGGAATTTACTGAAAATTTAATGGGAATTTGCTAAGTAATTTACTGAGAGTTTATTGAGTAATTTAAGTAGAATTTACTGGAAATTTGTTGAGAATTTACTCGGAATTTACTGCGTAATTTACTGAAAATTTACTCGGAATTTACTTAGAATTTATTGAGTAATTTACTGAGAATTTATGGTAAATTTACTGAATAACATATTGAGAATTTACTTAGAATTTAATGAGTAATTTACTGAGAATTTACTAAGTAATTTACTGAGAATATGTTGGGAATTTATTGAGTAATTTAATGAGAATTTATTGGGAATTTACTTAGTAATTAAATGAGAATTTACTGGGAATTTACTTAGTAATTTACTAAGAATTTATTGTGAATTTACTAAGTAATTTGCTGGGAATTTACTGAGTAATTTACTGAGAATTTACTCAGTAATTTGCTGAGAATTTCTTTGGTACTAAGCAATTCACTATTAATTTATTGAGAATTTACTTGAAATTTATTGAGAATTTACCTGAAATTTACTGAGTAATTTACTGAGAATTAACTGAGAATTTACTGAGAATTTACTGTGAATTTACTGAAAATTTACCGAAAATTTACTGATTAATTTAATGAGAATTTATTAGGAATTTACTGAGAATTTACCGAGTAATTTACTGAGAATTTACTAGGAATTTACTAACAATTTACTAAGAATTTATTGAGTAATTTACTTAGAATTTACAAGGAATTTAATGAATAATTTACTGGAAATTTACTAGGAGTTGACTGAGTAATTTGCCGAGAATTTGCTGGGAATTTAATCCGTAATTTTTTGAGAATTTACAGACTAATTTACTGTGAATTTACTAAGTAATTTAATGAGAATTTATTAGGAATTTACATACTAATTTATTGAGTAATTTAATGGGAATTTACTGAGAATTTACTGGGAATTTACTTAGTAATTTACTTAGAATTTACTGAAAATTTTCTGAGTAATTTAGTTAGAATTTACTGGAAATTTACTGAGTAATTTGATGAGAATTTAATGGGAATTTATTGAGAATTTACTGAGTAATTTACGAAACATTTATGGGGAATTTACTGAGAATTAACTGGGAATTTACTAAGTAATTTAGTGAGAATTTATTGTTATTTTAATGAGTAATTTACTGATAATTTACTTGAATTTTCTAAGAATTTACTGGGAATTTACTGACTAATTTAATGAGAATGTACTTGGAATTTACTGAGAATTTACTAAGAATTTACTACATAATTTACTGGCAATTTACTGAATAATTTTCTGAGAATTTACTCTGAATTTATTGAGTAATTTATTGGGAGTTAACTGAGAATTTACTCTAAATTTAATGAGTAATTTACTGAGAATTAACTGGGAATTTACTGAGTAATTTGCTTGGAATTTACTAGGAATTTACAGAGTAATTTACTGAGTATTTACTAAATAATTTACTGAGAATTACTTACCCAAAAAATTTACTGAGAATTTACTAAGCATTTTCTGAGAATTTACTGAGTAATTTAATGAGAATTTACTGCGAATTTATAGAGAATTTACTGAGTAATTTACTGGGAATTTACTCAGTAATTTACTGAGAATTTATGGTAAATTTACTGAATAACATATTGAGAATTTACTGAGTAATAATTACTGGAATTAATTAGTAATTTCTAATGTTAATTAGAATTCTAGAAATTTACGAGGAAAATTTAACTGAGTAATTTACTGAGAATTAACTGTGAATTTACTGAGAATTTACTGTTAATTTAATAAGTAATTTACTGAAAATTCACTGGAATTTACTGACTAATTTAATGAGAATTTACTTGAATTTACTCAATAATTTAAGGAGAATTTTCTAGGAATTTACTGAGTAATTTATTGAGAATTTACTGGGAATTACTGAGTATTACTGGAATTACTAAGATTTACTGGTAATTATACTGTTAATTTCAAAGAAATACTGGGATTTACGGAGAATTTAGTGGCAATTTCTGGAATTTTCTCAGTAATTTAATGGGAATTTACTGATAATTTAATGGAATTTGCTGAGTAATTTACTAAGAATTTACGTGGAATTTTCTGGGTAATTTACTGAGCAATTTACTGGGAATTTACTGAGTATTTTAATTAGAATTTACTGAGAATTATAAGATTTACTGGTAATTTATTGGAATTTACAGGAATTTACTCGGTAATTTTTTGAAAATTTACTTAGAATTAACTTAGTAATTTACTAAGAATTACTAATTACTGAGAAATTTAATGAGAATTTACTTGGATTTTATTGAGTAATTTGCTGAGATATTACTGGAAAATTTTCTGAGTAATTTACTGGGAATTTACTCAATAATTTATTGAGAATTTTCTGGGAATTTGCTTAGTAATTTACTGAGAATTTACTGGGAATTTATTGAGTAATTTACGAAAATTTATTGAGTAATTTACTTAGAATTTATTGGGAATTTACTGGGAATTTACAGAGTAATTCAACGGGAATTTACTGAGAATTTACTTAGAATTTTGCTGAGTAATTTACTGAGAATTAATTGGGAATTTACTGAGTAATTTACTAGGAATTTATTTAGTAATTTACTGAGAATATACTGAGTAATTTACTGGAAATTTGCTAAGAATTTATTGGGAATTTACTAAGTAAAGAGAACTTACTGAATAATTTAACTGATAATTAACTTAAAGTATTTATTTGTGAATTTACATAGTAATTTAATGATTACGAGAATTTACTAGCAATATTTACTCAATAATTTAATGAGAATTTACTTGGAATTTGCTCAGTAATTTACTGAGAATTTATTGGGAATTTGCTGAGTAATTTACTGAGAATTTATTGGGTAATTTAATTAGAATTTGTTAGGTTTACTGAGAATTTTCTGAGAATTTACTGAGTAATTTACTAAGAATTTACTAGGAATTTACTGAACAATTTACTTAGAATTTACTTGGAATTTACTGAGTAATTTACGGAGAATTTACGTGAAATTTACAATGTAATTTACTAAGAATTAACTTTGAATTTACTGATTAATTTAGTGAGAATTTACTGTTAATTTAATGAGTAATTTACTAGGAATTTACTGGAAATTTACTAACTAATTTAATGAGAATTTACTTCAAATTCATTGACAATTTATTGGGAATTTGCTGAGTAATTTACTTAGAATTCGCTGTGAATTTACTAAGTATTTACTGGGAATTTACTGAGTAATTTACTGAGAATTTTCTTGTCATTTACAGAGTAATTTAATGAGAATTTATCGAAAATTTACTGAGAATTTACTGGAAATTTACTAAGTAATTTCATGAGAATTTGCTGGGAATTTACTCAGTAATTTACTGAGAATTTACTTTGAATTTACTGGTAATTTACTGGGAATTTGCTAAAAATTTACTGAGTAATTTAATTGGAATTTGCTGAGAATTTATTGGGAATTTACTAAATAATTTACTAAGAATTTACTTGGAATTTATAAAGTAATTTAATGAGAATTTACTCAGAATTTAGTAGCAATTTACTGAGTAATTTACTGAGAATTTGTTAGGAATTTACTCTGTAATTTAATGAGAATTTACTAGAAATTTGCGGAGTAATTTATTGATAATTGACTGAGTTATTTATTAGGAATTTAGAGGAAATTTACTAAGTAATTTACTAGAAATTTGCTGAGAATTTACTTAGTAATTTACAAGTAATTTATTGAGTATTTTACTGAGAATTTACTACCAATTTACTGAGAATTTACTGGGAATTTACTAAGTAATTTACTGAGAATTTACTTATAATTTACTGGGAATTTACTGAGTAATTTACTGGGAATTTAATAAGTAATTTACTCGGTAATTTACTGAGAATTTAATGGTAATTTACTAAGTAATTTAATTAGAATTTACTGTGATTTTATGAAGTAATTTGGAGAGAATTTAGTCAGAATTTACTCAGTAATTTAATAGGAATTTACTCTGTAATTTTCTGAGAATTTACTTAGAATTTACTAGGAATGTACTGAGAATTTATTGGGAATTTACAGAGTAATTTAATGGGAATTTACTGAGTAATTTACGGGGAATTTACTTGGTAATTTACTGGGAATTTACTGAAAATTTTCTTGAAATTTACTTAGTAATTTACAGGTAATTTATTGAGTATTTTACTGAGAATTTACTACCAATTTACTGAGAATTTACTGGGAATTTACTAAGTAATTTACTGAGAATTTATTAGGAATTTTTTGGGAATTTACTGAACAATTTTCTGAGAATTACTTGGAATTTTCTAAGTATTTACTTTGAATTTACTGAGTAATTTACTATGAATTTACTTGGTAATTTATTGAGAATTTACTGAAAATTTTCTTGAAATTTACTTAGTAATTTACAGAGAATTCACCGGGAATTTATTGCATAATTTAATGAGAATTCACTGGGAATTTTTTGAGTAATTTAATGAGAATTTATAGGGAATTTACTCAATAATTTACTAAAAATTTATTGAAAATTTATTGAGTAATTTCCTGAGAATTTACTGAGTAAATTACTTAGAATTTACTGGGAATTTACTTTGTAATTTACTTAGAATTTACTGAGTAATTTAATGAAAATTTACTGGGAATTGACTGAGTAATTTACTGAGAATTTACTGAGTAATTTACTCAGTAATTTATTGAGAATTTCTTAGGAATTTACTACGTAATTTTATAGAGAATTTACTGAGTAATTTAATAAGAATTTTCTGGAAATTTCCTGCGTTGGGCCTTCTTCTTGGCATTACGATGCCTCTTCTTGACTGGTTCTGGCGAACAAGGGTTCGTTGACTGTATAGAGTTCTGCGTTCCGGTATGTCCACGCTTTGAGCCCGGCGTGTTCATGTTTTTCCAAATACTCTTTGTAGCTGGAGTCTTCTCCGGGGTTGCATAATATAATACTTGGAATCCCGCCCGTTATTTTCTTTGGACGGGCATATTTACAATTTGAAAAAAAGTCCCGTTGCGCTCCAATAAACTCGCGCCAATGTTTCAAATATTGTGGGGCCGCATCATCAATTATGTTGTAGAAAGCGTCGTTCTTGTGGTCCCTCAGGTCGATGTGGCCAGAATAATAATTATGTGGTCCCAAAGACCGGGCCCAACATGTTTTCCCAATTCTAGATGGGCCTTCAATTATAATGCTTTTGGGCCTATGCGGTCTTTGGGCTTCGTCTCTTATATTGTCTGCAACCCATTGTTGTATTGTTGTTGGAACGATCCATACTATGTCTGTAAATGGATGAACATACGGCAATGGTGGATTAAATGAAATCCGGTCATAATTTGATGACAATTTGTCATAATTTAACCAGAAACATTTTGGGTCGCCATTTCGTACCAGTGCTAGTGCTTCGTCCTTGGTGCCGGCTGCAAAGTACATCCCGATATATATTTTCTTTGTTATTCTGGTTAGCGCAGCGGGTACTCTCACGGAATTCACCCCATTCCGTGTAATCCCCATGTTTGGAGATGTATTCTAGCACATTCTGTTGGTTGTAGGCCCCCTGTACATTCGGATGGAAATGGCGACTGGTTCGATCGTGAGTAACGTCGAAGAACCGTTCATTTTGTGTGTGAAAACGGTATGGAAATTACACAAGGGCATGGAGGTGTGGTTGCCCGTCCTCGTGTAATTCATGTGCAACCCTCACATAATTTGGACCCCTAGTGGTGAACAGCGCTCTAATTTTCTCTAACAATCTCTCTTTAGGTATAGAACATCGGGCATATGTGAGGAAGATGTTCTTGTTTTGGACTCTAAAACGACGTCGCATTGATGCCATAACTCACTCTCGATGACGTCACTTACTCTCTCGGATGACGCAAGTCACTCTCTGAAAACTTTACTGGTGGAAGAGAGTTAGGGAGTGAGTTATATAGGTGCCCAGGAGCGTCCCACTAAAATTACCTGGGACGCTCCCCCCCGTGCCACGTGTCGTCCCCCGATTGGTGCTCCCTTCTGCATTTTGTGGCGTGTTGTCGGCTAGTGTCTCCGTTCCGCACCCAGATCTGCGGCCAGGATTAAAAATAAAAAAGGCAAGCGCCGCACCCTGATCTGCGTCCAGGATTAAAAATCGAAAAAGGCAAGCGCAGGCGGGAAATTATATAAGCCAAAATAATTGGGGGAGTTTGAATTATTTTGCAAATGGATCACGGAGATCTAGGCCAATTTCGGCGGTTGATTTTAAAATATGAGCCGGATCTATTACTGCTGCATTGGTCCTCATTGGTCGTCAGCGAAAACAACGTTGAAAATTTAATCCGGCTCATCAACGCCTTACAGCGGCAAGAAGATGCTCTATTCGCCGGTCTGAAAACGGTTTCCAAAACAGAAACCCCAGCGACGACTCCAATTATGCAGACGATGGAGCAACGTGCAGATAGGTGTTCTGCCGCCGATGTCTGCTACATCACCGCGCCTTCCGAAAATCAGCCTGTATGTTCTGGTTGTGGATGTTCGGATCATAAAAATAAAATGTAAATTATTATTTTGTAACTGTCTTAATCGCAATAAAATTTGGGCCTACTCTCTAGTGTCCACTTCTTTCACAGTTTGGATGGGCCGCTTACTGATGGGCCTATCTGTAATGGGCTGATGTACCATATGTCTGGGCCTATTTTAATATAAGTAATAAACATTAAATGGGCCTCATTGCTGTAATTGGGCCGTTAGTCTGTTTACCAATTACAGCCCATTTATCCAGCTTAAACCTGCTCAGAAATCGAATTTATATAAAACTGCATTTTTATTTAATAATAAAAATTTACATAAATATTGTCCCATCGCCAATATTTTACATAATATGAAAGCTCGTCGAGTACAATGGACAGTGCGAGACAATAGTTTACGGGGCTAATAATCCCAAAGCTGGATAATTTGATCGTCATCCTGCGTGCAATAAGCTGGGTAAATACAGTCTCCGACAGGCTTCTGCGACCACTGAAAGTCAGCCACGTACACATTGTTGCTGTAAACGTCCTGATTCCCAATGCTTTCCGGAGGTTGTAGTTGAATAGGCATTGTATCTTGTAGACCCCCTGATTACCCGATCTGGAGAGGTCGCAGCTTTGAACCACATCAGGTTCTTCAAAGTATCGTAAAAGACCCCTGACAGCGTCCTCTCTCTCCAATGTATGTGGTTCGACGCATCCGTTTGTATAGAATATCGAGCAGCCGCATTAGAAGTGGAATATCTTCCTGTGTTAGGCCTTCTTCTTGGCATTACGATGCCTCTTCTTGACTGGTTCTGGCGAACAAGGGTTCGTTGACTGTATAGAGTTCTGCGTTCCGGTATGTCTACGCTTTGAGCCCGGCGTGTTCATGTTTTTCCAAATACTCTTTGTAGCTGGAGTCTTCTCTGGGGTTGCATAATATAATACTTGGAATCCCGCCCGTTATTTTCTTTGGGCGGGCATATTTACAATTTGAAAAAAAGTCCCGTTGCGCTCCAACAAACTCGCGCCAATGTTTCAAATATTGTGGGGCCACATCATCAATTATGTTGTAGAAAGCGTCGTTCTTGTGGTCCCTCAGGTCGATGTGGCCAGAATAATAATTATGTGGTCCCAAAGACCGGGCCCAACATGTTTTCCCAATTCTAGATGGGCCTTCAATTATAATGCTTTTGGGCCTATGCGGTCTTTGGGCTTCGTCTCTTATATTGTCTGCAACCCATTGCTGTATTGCTGTTGGCACGACCCATACTGTGCCTGTAAATGGATGAACATACGGCAATGGTGGATTAAATGAAATCCGGTCTTAATTTGATGACAATTTGTCATAATTTAACCAGAAACATTTTGGGTTGCCATTTCGTACCAGTGCTAGTGCTTCGTCCTTGGTGTCGGCTGCAAGTGCATCCCGATATATATTTTCTTTGTTATTCTGGTTAGCGCAGCGGCTACTCTCACGGAATTCACCCCATTCCGTGTAATCCCCATGTTTGGAGATGTATTCCAGCACATTTTGTTGGTTGTAGGCCCCCTGTACATTCGGATGGAAATGGCGACTATTTCGATCGTGGGTAACGTCGAAGAACCGTTCATTCTGCGTTTGAAAACGGTATGGAAATTGGACAAGCGCATGGAGATGTGGTTGCCCGTCTTCGTGTAATTTATGTGCAACCCTCACATAATTTGGTTGCCTGGTTGTGAACAGCTCTCTAATTTTCTCTAACAATCTCTCTTTAGGTATAGAACATCGGGCATATGTGAGGAAGATGTTCTTGTTTTGGACTCTAAAACGACGTCGCATTGATGCCATAACTCACTCTCAATGACGTCACTTACTCTCTCGGATGACGCAAGTCACTCTCTGAAAACTTTACTGGTGGAAGAGAGTTAGGGAGTGAGTTATATAGGTGCCCAGGAGCGTCCCACTAATATTACCTGGGACGCTCCCCCCCCGTGCCACGTGTCGTCCCCCGATTGGTCCGCATTTTGTGGCGTGTTGTCAGCTAGTGTCTCCGCTCCGCGCCCAGATCTGCGGCCAGGATTAAAAATCAAAAAAGGCAAGCCCCGCTCACTGATCTGCGGCCAGGATTAAAAATCGAAAAAGGCAAGCGCAGGCGGGAAATTATATAAGCCAAAATAATTGGGGGAGTTTGAATTATTTTGCAAATGGATCGCGGAGATCTAGGCCAATTTCGGCGGTTGATTTTAAAATATGAGCCGGATCTATTACTGCTGCATTGGTCCTTGTTGGTCGTCGGCGAAAACAACGCTGAAAATTTAATCCGGCTCATCAACGCCTTACAGCGGCAAGAAGATGCTCTATTCGCCGGTCTGAAAACGGTTTCCAAAACAGAAACCCCAGCGACGACTCCAATTATGCGGACGATGGAGCAACGTGCAGATAGGTGTTCTGCCGCCGATGTCTGCTACATCACCGCGCCTTCCGAAAATCAGCCTGTGCGTTCTGGTTGTGGATGTTCGGATCATAAAAATAAAATGTAAATTATTATTTTGTAACTTTCTTAATCGCAATAAAATTTGGGCCTACTCTCTAGTGTCCACTTCTTTCATAGTTTGGATGGGCCGCTTACTGATGGTCCTATCTGTAATGGGCTGATGTACCATATGTCTGGGCCTATTTTAATATAACTAATAAACATTAAATGGGCCTCATTGTTGTAATTGGGCTGTTAGTCTGTTTACCAATTACAGCCCATTTATCCAGCTTAAACCTGCTCAGAAATCGAATTTATATAAAACTGCATTTTTATTTAATCATAAAAATTTACATAAATATTGTCCCATCGCCAATATTTTACATAATATGAAAGCTCGTCGAGTACAATGGTCAGTGCGAGACAATAGTTCACAGGGCTAATAATCCCAAAGTTGGATAATTTGATCGTCATTCTGCGTGCAATAAGCTGGGTAAATACAGTCTCCGACAGGCTTCTGCGACCAAAATAATCTGAAAATAATACTAACCATTACCTGGTATTCCAAAACCGTGGGCGAAACAACCCACATGATGCACTTCCCAAAATCGGCAACGTCAAGCACGTGGGCCGCCATGAGTTTTCTTAAAAGTTTTCAATACAACTTTGAAATCACAAGTGGCCCCACCTACCACACCATCAGATCCAAAACCGGGCGGCAAAAGGCACAAATCAACCAAAATATATATAAATATATGTAAAGGTGATATAGCTTTTACCATTCCCCAACACACATCGCCTGTAAAGAGCAGACAGGCCATAACACGTTACACAATATCCACAAAAACCTCCACGCACTATGACTCACGTGAGGCATACATCGTCTCCTTCAAACCTCACCCCACTGTAATTCCGATGTGGGGCTTGCTATCATTCACCAACCACCGTCGACAGTACCCAGCACGAAATAAACCAAGCAGAGAAACTTGCACAGCAACCTCCGAAGAAATCACCGGCGACCTCTGAGAGACCACCACCTTAATAATCTGTAATCATCTCCAGATCGTAACAACCAGACCGTCAAGCTCGCTGACCAAACTGCAGCTATTCCGCAACCTTGATAAATCGCTCCATGGTATAGACACATGGAAGAAACACCACATACCCCGATCAAAAATAACCTGGGCACGAACACAACTGTCATGAGACCACACAACCAGCATCGCCTACAACGGGCTACCAAAAAAGGCAACAACTGTAGTACCAAAGAACATCATACTCCTTGAAGCATGCACACACTGCCAGGGAAGAATAAAGCTTGAAACCGGCGCCGGAGCAAACCGAGACCAGCACCATCTTCGTAAGCAGTCTAGCAGGCAACACTTGAACACCCAAACCGAGATCAAGACTAGCCCCAGCCGAAACAGAGGACCAAATAATTCCGGTGGGCAGCACACCCACCCAAAACGACAACGACCCACAACACTTAAAACCCTTCTAAACTGGACAAAAAAAGACCAGATTCAGAACAACACAGGACCACCCAAACCAGACAAAAAAAAACCTGATAAGGAACCCTCAAAACACCATGGGTAACAACGGTGGGAGCTTTCTCTCTCTACATTCTAGAGTGAGAAGCTCTCTCAACCTAATCCCCTTTTTTTATGATGTCACTTACTCTCTCGGATGACGCAAGTCACTCTCTGAAAAATTTACTGGTGGAAGAGAGTTAGGGAGTGAGTTATATAGGTGCGCAGGAGCGTCCCACTAATATTACCTGGGACGCTCCCCCCGCGCCACGTGTCGTCCACCGATTGGTGCTCCCTTCCGCATTTTGTGGCGTGTTGTCGGCTAGTGTCTCCGCTCCGCGCTCAGATCTGCGGCCAAGATTAAAAATCAAAAAAGGCAAGCGCCGCTCCCCGATCTGCGGCCAGGATTAAAAATCGAAAAAGGCAAGCGCAGGCGGGAAATTATATAAGCCAAAATAATTGGGGGAGTTTGAATTATTTTGCAAATGGATCGCGGAGATCTAGGCCAATTTCGGCGGTTGATTTTAATATAACTAAAACTAGGCCAAATCTACCCAACAACACCCAACATGTCAAAATGCTAAAATTTAAAGACAAAATCCATAAGGAGAAGTAGGATATCCCTACCTCAAAATATGGCACTCAACGGAGAAGGCGAAGAAACTCAACGTGCTCCAAAGCTCAATATTTTTGGATCAAAAGATAGCCCTCGACAATCAACCCAACTTTTAAAAAGACCAAAGGTAAGGAGAACACCCTAGCTATCAAACCCTAGAGAGAAGGGAGATTCTAGAGAGAGGAGCTCTCAAAAATGGGTTTTAGAAAAGTAAGAGAGAGAGTGTGGATGTAAAAAGTGATTTAAAATAGCCTAGCTGTCAACTGATATACGACTCTCCCGCTCGAGCGGAGAACACAACGCTCGAGCGTCAAGGACAAAAAGCTAGGTACGCTCGAGTGCAAGAAGTCCCGCTCGAGCGCCAAGACACAAGAGTAAAGTACATCCGCTCGAGCACGAAAAACAGTCCGCTCGAGCGTAGATTTCTCCCTCCCAGAACTTACACCAAAAAGTACCACCCACTCGAGCGCTAACAAGTCCGCTCGAGCGCGACCCGCTCGAGCACAAGAGACACGCTCGAGCGTAGAAAACACATCTGCAGAAGTTTTGCAGTGGCACGAAATACTGAAACTGTGAAAACCCCGCTCGAGCGCAGGGTCGCTTGAGCGGACCGTTCAGAAACTGGGCAACAACAAGGGGAGCTAAAGCTCTACCAACCTGTCTAGGGCTTCCGCTCCGCGCCCAGATCTGCGGCCAGGATTAAAAGTCTAAAAAGGCAAGCGCCGCTCCCCAATCTACGGCCAAGATTAAAAATCTAAAAAGGCAAGCGCAGGCAGGAAATTATATAAGCCAAAATAATTGGGGGAGTTTGAATTATTTTGGGAATGGATCGCAGAGATCTAGGCCAATTTCGGTGACTGGTTTTAAAATACGAGCCGGATCTATTACTGCTGCGCCTATGCGGTCTTTGGGCTTCGTCTCTTATATTGTCTGCAACCCATTGTTGTATTGCTATTGGAACGATCCATACTGTGTCTGTAAATGGATGAACATACGGCCATGGTGGATTAAATGAAATCCGGTCATAATTTGATGACAACTTGTCATAATTTAACCAGAAACATTTTGGGTCGCCATTTCGTACCACTGCTAGTGCTTCGTTCTTGTTGCCGGCTGCAAGTGCATCCCGATATATATTGTCTTTGTTATTCTGGTTAGCGCAACGGCTCCTCTCACGGAATTCACCCCATTCCGTGTAATCCCCTTGTTTAGAGATGTATTCCAGCACATTCTGTTGGTTGTACGCCCCTTGTACATTCGGATGGAAATGGCGACTAGTTCGATCGTGAGTAACGTCGAAGAACCATTCATTCTGCGTCTTTTGTGGATCGAAAATGTGATTCGGAATTGCTGCGTGTTAGTCTTGCCTTCGTCACTTTGCGGACACGTGCCAAATATCCACGTGGCTGTTGTTGAATACCTTGGACAAAACAGTTATTAATGGCGGCCGATAAGTTATTTCCTCTGGGAACGATGATGTTTGGAAAGCCAATGTGGCTTTAATTTTGCAATATTTCACATCATCGTTGATGTTTGTTTGAAGCAATTTGTAGGACCATGTCCATGGACATCCTTTTTTATCTGCGGCCGCATAGGCGTTTCCCAAATATGTTATGTCTACTGGGCATGTAACTGGAAATGTAAAGCGGGCTTGTAATTAATCATAAAAATTTACATAAATATTGTCCCATCGCCAATATTTTACATAATATGAAAGCTCGTCGAGTACAATGGTCAGTGCGAGACAATAGTTTACAGGGCTAATAATCCCAAAGCTGGATAATTTGATCATCATCCTGCGTGCAATAAGCTGGGTAAATACAGTCTCCGACAGGCTTCTGCGACCACTGAAAGTCAGCTACGTATACATTGTTGCTGTAAACGTCTGGATTCCCAATGCTTTCCGGAGGTTGTAGTTGAATAGGCATTATATCTTGTAGACCCCCTGATTGCCCGGTCTGGAGAGGTCTATTGCTTTGAACCACATCGGGTTCTTCAAAGTATCGTAAAAGACCCCTGACAGCGTCCTCTCTCTCCAATGTATGTGGTTCGACGCATCCGTTTGTATGGAATATCGAGCAGCCGCATTGGAAGTGGAATATCTTCCTGCGTTGGGCCTTCTTCTTGGCATTACGATGCCTCTTCTTGACTGGTTCTGGCGAACAAAGGTTCGTTGACTGTATAGAGTTCTGCGTTTCGGTATGTCCACGCTTTGAGCCCGGCGTGTTCATGTTTTTCCAAATACTCTTTGTAGCTGGAGTCTTCTCCGGGGTTGCATAATATAATACTTGGAATCCCGCCCGTTATTTTCTTTGGGCCGGCATATTTACAATTTGAAAAAAAGTCCCGTTGCGCTCCAATAAACTCGCGCCAATGTTTCAAATATTGTGGGGCCACATCATCAATTATGTTGTAGAAAGCGTCGTTCTTGTGGTCCCTCAGGTCGATGTGGCCAGAATAATAATCATGTGGTCCCAAAGACCGGGCCCAACATGTTTTCCCAATTCTAGATGGGCCTTCAATTATAATGCTTTTGGGCCTATGCGGTCTTTGGGCTTCGTCTCTTATATTGTCTGCAACCCATTGTTGTATTGCTGTTGGGACGACCCATACTGTGTCTGTAAATGGATGAACATACGGCAATGGTGGATTAAATGAAATCCGGTCATAATTTGATGACAATTTGTCATAATTTAACCAGAAACATTTTGGGTCGCCATTTCGTACCAGTGCTAGTGCTTCGTCCTTGGTGCCGGCTGCAAGTGCATCCCGATATATATTTTCTTTGTTATTCTGGTTAGCGCAGCGGCTCCTCTCACGGAATTCGCCCCATTCCGTGTAATCCCCGTGTTTGGAGATGTATTCCAGCACATTCTGTTGGTTGTATGCCCCTTGTACATTCGGATGGAAATGGCGACTATTTCGATTGTGGGTAACGTCGAAGAACCGTTCATTCTGAGTCTGAAAACGATATGGAAATTGAACATGGGCATGGAGGTGTGGTTGCCCGTCCTCGTGTAATTCATGTGCAACCCTCACATAATTTGGTGGCCTGGTTGTGAACAGCTCTCTAATTTTCTCTAACAATCTCTCTTTAGGTATAGAACACCGGGCATATGTCAGGAAGATGTTCTTGTTTTGGACTCTAAAACGATGTCGCATTGATGCCATAACTCACTCTCGATGACGTCACTTACTCTCTCGGATGACGCAAGTCACTCTCTGAAAACTTTACTGGTGGAAGAGAGTTAGGGAGTGAGTTATATAGGTGCCCAGGAGCGTCCCACTAATATTACCTGGGACGCTCCCCCCCCGCGCCACGTGTCGTCCCCCGATTGGTGCTTCCTTCCGCATTTTGTGGCGTGTTGTCGGCTAGTGTCTCCGCTCCGCGCCTAGATCTGCGGCCAGGATTAAAAATCTAAAAGGCAAGCGCCGCTCCCCGATCTGCGGCCAGGATTAAAAATCGAAAAAGGCAAGCGCAGGCGGGAAATTATATAAGCCAAAATAATTGGGGGAGTTTGAATTATTTTTCAAATGGATCGCGGAGATCTAGGCCAATTTCGGCGGTTGATTTTAAAATACGAGCCGGATCTATTACTGCTGCATTGGTCCTTGTTGGTCGTCGGCGAAAACAACGCTGAAAATTTAATCCGGCTCATCAACGCCTTACAGCGGCAAGAAGATGCTCTATTCGCTGGTCTGAAAACGGTTTCCGAAACAGAAACCCCAACGACGACTCCAATTATGCAGACGATGGAGCAATGTGTAGATAGGTGTTCTGCCGCCGATGATGGTGAACGATTAAAGGATTGGTATCTTTGATTTGCATAGCACACCCATGGGATATGCACAACTTGTATACTCATATGGATTTATGTTCATGTATATGCACAATAAACAACTTTCTTTCCAGCTCCAGCAGTACAGACATTCCCTAGATAAAGAGCAGAGTACGATATGGTCTGTAATTTGAAATTCTGAATGTATGCCATGTAATATGTTGCAAAGGGACTTGCAGCACTACCACAAGTTCTGTTACAAGTAAAGATAGAAAGAAACACAAACGAACACTGAACAAGAGTACAAGACTCAAAGTTGAAACACGTGGTGTTCCCAATTCGGAAGTGGTAACATTGCCACAAACTAATACAAAAGAAAAACAAAATGCAAGCACACACATACAAGCATGAGAGCAAGACAGACACAGAGCTAGAGTCAGGCTAATGCTCCGTTTATTTCAGCGGAAAACTTTTTCCAAAGGAAAACATTTTCTACAAAAAAAAAAAAATTCAGAAAATTTTTCCTATGCTTGGTTGCATTCTTGAAACTAATGCACTAATAGTTGCATTAATGATAATAGTAGTGGCAGTGGTAAGGTGGAGAAGGATGTAGCTACTGCGACAATGGCGATGATGGTGGTAGTGGCAACGTGGTGGCATTGGTAAAAGTTTAGTTTGGAAAATGTTTTCTACCTTTTAAAAGTGAAAAATATTTTTCGCCCAAATTGGCTTGTTTTCCATTGACCATGAAAAATGTGTTTCAGTTGACTTTTATTTTTCGTCGTACCAAACACCAGAAAATGTTAAAAATATTTTCTAGAAAATGTTTTCTACCAAAACAAACATGATAAGCTCACTAAGCCATTGCAGAAAATATGTTTTGTTGCATAGTTGAAACCACAAGTCTTGAAATAGCTCAAGCCAAAGCTAAAGGAATGTAACCAAGAAGAGATACAACAACAATCTTAACAAGACTCTAACAACTAGAAGCACATGATACCAAGGCATTGCTTATGTAATCAAGAGAGTGAGAAGGATTTGTATAGATACAAGAGTGATAGATATATAACTGTAAACTAGTTAACAAACTCTAACTGATTTGTATAAATATGTGTAAACATGAGTTGATTAATTCATTGAGAATTCATTTCTGATTTTTGTTATGGTATTAGAGCCTTAGCAGCTCTCAAGAGCAAGGTCCAACAATGGTGATTTCTTCTTCTTCAAATTCTCAATCCATCCCATCGAATCTGAGTCTTGTTGTTGTAAATTTCAATTCATTGGTCACTGTCAAGCTTGATTCCACAAATTTCTTAATTTGGAAAAGACAGCTTCAGAATGTTCTTCGAGCAACAGATCTTCTTGATTTTGTTACTGGTTTGGTACCTTGTCCTGTTTCAAATATTCTTGATTCCACTAGAAAAACTGTGCCAAATCTAGATTTTGTCAAATGGAAAACAATGGATGCACATCTTCTAAGTTGCGTAACTCCAACACTCTCACCTTCTGTGTTTTCCTTAGTCCTTTATCATCAACACTACTTTCAAGTATGGAGTGCTTTGGAGAAGACATACATTTCACTCTCTCGCTCATATATTCATTATTTGAAAAATCAGTTACAGTCAATCACGAAAAACGAGGCTTCAATGGAAGAATATTTGAATCAAATCAAATCAAGGAAATTTCTTCTAAACTTCCTCTTGTTTGTTCAACAGTTAATGATGAAGATCTTGTGCTTCTAACCTTGAATGGGTTACCTGATGAGTATGATGCTCTTAAAATTGCTATATGTGCTTGAGTTTAGTCAATTTCAATGGAAAATTTGTGCTCTCTTCTATGTTCAGAGGCAATACATGTTGAGAACAAAACCAAACTCATTTTACAAAATGAATCTCCAGTTACTTATGCTACAACTAAGAATTCTGCCAATTCACCATCCTACTCTCAGTATTTTAGGGCACATTCCTCTACACATTCAGGTTACAAAGGCTGACCTTCTTTTTATGGCTCTAGAGGTGGAAGGTACAGAAAAGGTCGATCAAATCAATCTCACAAAGGTGGATTTGAGGAACTAGTAGTAGTTATCCTACTATTTTTGGTTGTCAAATATGTGGAGGATTCAATCATATTACTTCTGATTGCTGGTTCTGAATGGGTCCAACCTATGAGCTACCTCATTCTTCTTCATTTTCATCTTCTTCAGTGCCTCAATCTAAGGCTTGATCTGTCATTACAAATCAACATTCATCACCTCAGTCCTCTTTTCCTTCTGATTCCTCTGTTACATCTTAATATATTGATTCTTCTGCCACAAATCATATTACCAATGATCTTGGTAATCTTTATCTCTATCAACCATATCAAGGGCAAGATCAAGTGACTGTAGGGAATGACTAGAACATTCCTATTCAACACATTGGTAAGGGCTTATTTCCTACTCCACAATTTTCTTTTCAGATCAATAATCTTTTTCATGCCCCTACCATTTCTTCAAATCTCTTATATGTTCATCAATTAGCTAAGGATAATAATTGTAAAGTTACTTTTGATGCTAACTCTTTTATTGTTCAGAACAAGCATATGAATCAAGTTCTGCACAAAGGTCCTAATGTGAATGGTCTTTATCAATTTACTTATTCTTCTCCACCATTACTTCAAGCTCATCTTGCTCACACTTTATCTCAGACTTCCTTACCTATTTGGCATCAGAGGCTTGGTCATCTATCACCTCTGAAATTTCATTATTACTTAGCATTTATCTACTAGTTTTAAGAATAAGGATTGTACTGAATTTGCTTGTACTCCTTGTAGTATTGCTAAAATTCATAGA
>NW_021024631.1:1236165-1248425 GCF_004153795.1 Camellia sinensis | reverse complement strand
CTATTTTGGGTTGGTTAAGTCATTTGAGTCTTGTATTGCATGCTTCTAGTGTAAGTGTCCTCACAAGCTCAGTGTTTTAGGTCTTTAGACACCACTTGTTTGAGTTGATTGCATTGTTTTAGTGCTTTTCTCACTTATTTTCAACAAGCATAATCTCTGCAACCTCCCTCATTTCTTGACTCTTTGTTTTCTTTGAGGATTGTTTCAATCTTAGGATTGTTGAAGCTTGAGATTGAGGTCCATGCTTAATGGTTTAATCATCTATTGAGGGTTCATTATCAATGGCACGGCACCTCTCTCTTGCCTTAAACCACCCCTTGTTTGACACTTCCTTCTTTTTTAAAGGACTACTCACCAATGGACATAATTGGTTAAAGAATGGTTGGTAATCTAAAATGAGTGATGAAAAAGTTGCAACTAAAATGGTGCAAGATAAGAATTTGATTGTGTTTCGGTGTGTTCAATCGGACGTTAATTGAACACATGGAAATTGGGACATTTCATACTCAAAGTGATGAAATGTGCCACGTTTCCAAGGTCTCCATTGCCCTTGATCATGCATGATAGGGTGAAGGCTTTTGGTCTTATTTTTTCATTTATTGAACTTATACATCTTAGTTCTTTGGCCATCATGCAATGAAATTGCTTGATTGAGGGTTTAAGAGCTAAGTGTATCACTCATTTGAGATATTTTGATGATAAGGAGGGATACACAGTACAAACAACCAGTGAGAATACCATCTCTTTGCTCTGTTTGTCTTCTGTTGCAGCAAGGAGGAACAAGCCATCAATGGCCGACCGACCATCAGCAGTAGCCGACCAGCCCTTGTCGACCACCAGTGAAAATCTAGCAGTTCCCTTCAGAGATAGAACAAAGTTGGTCTAGAGATGGAAAACCAATGCAAAGGTTGTGCAACAGAGGCTTTCAGAGGCAGACAATGGACGTTCTTCCGGGTGGAAACCGAGCATGCATGGACCTACTTCGCTTCCAGGACTAGTTAATTAGTTTAAATTAGTCATTTGTCATTTAATTAACTATTTTAATTAGTGACTGTAGACACTCCATTTTTGACTGTCCTCAAGACTTGGACGTCATCACTTGTGCATTTGATGATTGTGGTTGCATGTGTTCATTTTGAGCGCCCGAAGTCCTCAGCGAAACGCCCTGTTTTTCAGCCTTTAGACGTTGTCCCTTTCTATGCCTTATTTTGGATCAAAACTTGGTGCCTGGAACTTGTGGTGACCTGTTGGCCACCACCAGAGGCTGTCAGCCATGGCTTGTGCTTGTCGGCCATTGGTGTGGTCGGTCGGCTACCACTGGTGGCCAACAGCCACCAATCTCTTTTTCCAAATATTTTAGATATTTGTTGATGGTTGTGCCAACTGTTAGCACATTGAGTTGCATCTCTCTACACGTGTATGGTGGGATGTTTCTAAGCTCAAGGGGTGTTTTTCTATATATAGGGGGGTTCATCCCCCAATTTTGAAGGTTAGAAAATTTAGAGCAAAAATCTCTTTCTCTAGATCTCTCTCTCTCTCTCTCTCTCTCTCTCTCTCTCTCTCTCTTACAATTTTGTGCCTAGGTGCTCGTTTTCTTTACAGCTTTACATACACTACCTTAACCAAAGTTGCTAGCCTTTGAGCTAAGGTTACTTAAGGCCCTCTTTGAGCCCTTGAAGGTGGTTTTAGCTTGGTTTTGTGCCTAGAATTGCTCTTTGCTTCAAGAGGTAGTTTACTTGCCTTGTTTACTTTGTTTTGCAAACTTGTTTTACCATCTTTTCTTACTATTTTGGAGGTGGTTTTGAACTGAGAAAAGTTCTATTTTTGTGGCTTAAAAGTGCTAGTTTGACCCCTTTTTTAGTTAGGGGTAGTTTACCCTTCTTGCTTATTAGTTTGTAAAGCTTTTATGCCTTTATTTATCACTTTCAAATCAACTTTTTTGGGCCTTTTAACCAGTGAGTTTCAGAGGTTTTTCAGTGGTAAGAAACTCATTTTGAAGTCCAAAGTTGGAGGGGTTCGCCTCCCCTCGTTGTGTCTTGTTTGCATGCCTAGTTAGCTTCACATGTTAGCGTGTTTTTTTAGCTTAACTTAGCTCAACTCCAGCATGTTTTAGCCTCTGAAATTAACTGTTTTAACTCTGTTTTGGGCTGGTTAGTTTGTTTGAGTCTTGTTTTGCATAGTTGTAGTATTAATTCCTTCACTAGTTTATTGTTTTAAGGGTTTAACCATCATTGGTTTGAGTTGATTGCATGTTTTATTGCTTTTTCCACTTCATTTCAGGACTTATAATATCTGCAATCTCCCTCATTTCTTCACTCTTTGGTTTTGCTTTGAAAGTGGTTTCAAACCAGTTGTTTTCCTAAGTGTGAAATGGAGGTGCTACACCTAATGGTGTAATCCCTTAGGGGGTTCATTACCAACAGTGTAATGCCTCTTTCATGCCCAAAGCAACTTGGGGTTTGAACCCTCTTTCCATTAGAGGACACTAACCAATATGGACAAATGGATTAATGAATGATTTGGTAATTAAAATGAGTAAACAAAATTGGCAAGTAAAAGAGGCAAGATAAGCATCTTTTTGTGTTGCATTGCATGTGTTCAAATCGGACGTTAATTTGAACACAAGGTAAATAGGACATTTCATACTCAAAAGTGATGAAATGTGCCATTTTCCATGGTCTCTATTGCCCTTGATCATGCATGATAGGGTGATGGTCTTTATGGTCTTGTTGTGCATTTATTGAACTTGCACAATTGATTTTAGAAGCCATCATGCAATGAATTTGCTTGGTTGATGGTTTGTGAACCAAAGCTTGTCCCTCCTTTGATTTCCCCATGAAAAGGAGAGGCAAAGTGTGCAAACAACCCTTGAGAAATACATTGTTTTGCTCTTGTTTGCTCTCTATTGCAGCAAGGAGGTTCAAACCAGCAGTGGCCGACAGCCATCACCAATGGCTGACCGGCCACCATTGGTAACCGAGCGGTCCCCCTGTCGGCCACCAATGAAATTTGTACCATGTGTTGGTAAGGTGGAGTAGAGGTGTTCTGGAAGTGGGCATCTTTGTTGGTGTTCATATGTGCCAACAGAGGCTTTCAGCAACAAGACAGTGGCTTTTCAGGTGAAAAATCGAGCATGCATGCATCCCTCGCTTCTCGAGTTTACCTAATTAGTTTAATTAGCATTAGATCAAGGAAATGTTGTAATTAATTAGTTGTAGCTAATTAAGTGTTGTAAATAATTAGTTAGTTTAACTAGTTATTCAATTTCAATTTGTAATAATTAGTTAACTAGAATAGTTAATTAATTCGGTTTGTAATAATTAGTTAGCTTAGCTTAGCCTAGCTAGTTGGTTAGCTTATTTATGCGAACCCTCCTTTGCAAGGGCGTAATGTTGTAATAAGCACACGCGTGTGTGTGTATGTCTTCCAACCCTACATATTTCTCCCTTTTATTTAATCACTTTTGATGGTTAGATTTGGGACATGTTTCGATTAGCATATCGCATGCTTGCATCCATTCATCTTGTTTTGCATGCACTGAGGCTCGGCGCATCATTCAAACTGCATTGCCATTTCAATATCTTCTTTGAATACGCGTTTAATCGCATGTTATTTAAATCGATCCATATGACATATTAGTAGCCGAGCCTATTAAATTGCATATTGCATGTGTTGCATTACGCATCTTGTATAGTTAGGATCATACATCTGTCTAACTGGTTTCTGTTTCGGCTTGGAGTACTCGGTGAGTTTTTATGCTTTAGCATACTTGCATGAGTGCGATTGCCATGTTGCCATGTTTCACGTGCTTGCTATGAGGCTATGTGCTTAAATGCTAAATTACATGAATGCCTGTGGATGAAGGCTAGTTGTTTGAATTGGAACAATTCAACGAATGTACGTTTCAAGCCCACTTCGTTATGGCAAATCATGTTTTAAGCCCACTATGTTTGGTGGCAAATCTGCAATCTTTTAAGCCCACTTGAGGTGGCAAATTCAAATCATTTTCGCAAATAAACATGAGTTGAATTGTTCCAAGTCTTGCAATTTTAGTTTATACTTGCTTGTGCGCATCACATAGTAAAGTTAGCTAATAACCGGAACAAGAGCACATAATGTTTATAAAAAAATCATATCATGATTAGTAGAGGCCGATCTTTGATCAGGCGAGCGGGGGTGCTCAATTCATGACCTTCCCCTCTCGTACCTAAGTTCCCAAGCTAAGGTAACTTTGGTGATGACGGACACGTGGCCTTTGGCACGAGTTAGGGTTTTCTAAATTTTTCCAAAATAAAATATTTTAGTGGCGACTTTGTATCTGGCAAAGCAGTCCAATTTTGGCATTTTTTTATTCAAAATCAATTTTCCAAAACGATTTGCCGGATTTGGGCTCTTTGGTGTTTATCAGTTTCATATTGCACTTGTGAGATTAGATTCAGAACCACAGGAGTCTGAACTGCACAGCTTTCTTTCAAACCTTCCGAAAGGGGGCGCGAAAAAGTCGAGCCACAATTTCTGGCGACTCTGTTAAGGATTTGGAGAACTTGACTCGAACTCATGATATGTTATTTTATCTACACTTATGTGTTTCTTTGCATTTGCATTTGCATTGGTGCGCCTAGGTCACTGTGTTTACCATTTGCTATTCATGAACGGTTTGCTGGGGGCTTGCTTAGAAAAGCTTGCCAAAAGGCTGACCGATTGCGGGCTTTGCTACGATGGGAGCACAATCCTTGAATCTAGACTACCGTTGTACCGTTTGATCCTCCTTTCACTTCTCGGTGTTAGGTGTGAGAGGTATATTAGGTAATTTTGCTGAGGTACCCTTTTTGACCAATCAACCTAGTTGTATATCGAAAGCCATAGAGACTGTTCCAAACTAGGACAGGCTGGTCACCCGAATGCAGGAATTGTATGAAACCACTTGTTTTGCGTAGTGAATCCCTAGCTCTTGACGACATTAGGACAGGGTAACCCTACCCCATCATAGGGGTATTTTGGCTCTTACTTGCTTGATATGTGCTTTTAGAGTAAAACTTTGCAGGAATGTATGTATCAGTTGCAAGTCTGGGTATCAGTTTTCAAGCAGAAATTAGTGTTGAGTACAGTTCTCCAGCTTATGATTGCAACTGCGTGTTGTTTGTGTCTGAGCCGAGGTGTTGTGCGGTTTTTTATTTTTGTTTCTTTTTCCTTTATTTTGTTTTTGCAAGGTAGTTTTTCACCATTGCTTCAGACGATTCTATTACCCCCCAAGCACTCTAGACCCAAGTGAGAAGGATTTGTAAACCTGGGGATCTAGTCAGAGGACAGCCAGTGTTTGTTTCACTCTCACCGGTTACCAGACGGAGGAGGATTAGGCAGTATCCACCAATCCAGCAGTCACCTTTTGCATCGCACGTGCCCCAGTCAGGCCCAATCTTCTACTTCTACACTAGTCAGAGAGTACTCGCCAATTCCGGTAACTCAAAGTCCCCCACTCAGCATGGAAGATATGCTTCGTCAGCTCCAGCAGACCATTGAGACTATGCAGCTAGATGCTGCCCGCCAAGCTAAGACCATAGCCTGCCAAGCCGAGGTGGTAGCCTGCCAAGCAGAAGTGATAGAAAGGCTTTAGCAACAGTAGCGACAACCAGTAGTAGCCTCAGCATCCCATGCATCCCTAGCAGGAATTCCGACACCTGGGGTCACAATTAATGTCTAGGAAAATGTAGGCATTCAGGCAAATCCCATCCCACCTATGACCTCCAAGGCACCAGTTTATCAAATGGAGGGGCCATTTGAATTTGAGGTTGATCCCACTGCATTAAAGGTCAACAAGCTAGAAAAGCTCTTCAAATGGGCTTAGGGCGTGAATTAAATCCCTGATATGGAGGATGGCTATACAGATTCTGCAGCAACTCTACTGGACAGATTCAAAATGCCGCACATAGACTGGTTTGACGGCTCTGGGAATCCTATGGTCCATCTACAGTTATTCTCTGACATCCTACGACTAATGGGTCTCACCAGACTATAGAGGTTATCGCTTTTTGGCCGGACCCTGTCGGGTATAGCGACCATTTGGTATACCAAGCTTGAAGACTCTATGAAGAGAAATTGGGAGGAAATGGTTGAAGCCTTCATAGCGCAGTACTCTTATAATACTCAGATCAAGGTCACTACTCATGATCTCGAAGCGACCCGTCAGGAGCCGAAGGAGGGTTTCTCAGATTTTGTGACTCGGTGGAGGGCCAAGGCCTTTATGATGACTATTCGGCCATCCGAGAAGGACCAAATCAGAATGGTGGTCCGTAACTTGCAAGGGAGATTATTACAGAAAATGATAGTCTTGTCTTTGCTTATATTTGCTGAGCTCCACGAAATAGGAGTTCAAATTGAGGATACGATGATGCAAGGACCGATAGGCCATGAGAAAGAATAGCCTAAAAGGTCCTTTACACGCAGCTCCAATGTGGCCACGACTAGTGGCACCTCTGCACGGCCTTCGAATGTGAGTATGGTCACCACCACACCCAAGACTGCCAACCCCTTTGCCGGCACATCCAACACAACTTCATAAACCTCAAGCCATTAGGCCCGAGGCTAGAGGGTCTTCACCCCGCTTTACATGTCCTTATCCAAAGCCCTAGAGGTCCTGATAAAAAAGGGACATCTTAAGCCGTTAGAACAACGCCCACTACCCGATCCTCTCCCTTCAAAACACAACCTGGCCAAATACTGTGCTTTTCACCAATAACATGGTCATGATACTGATCAGTGCTACAGATTGCGTCATGAGATTCAAGATCTCATTGACAATAAAGTGATAGCACCTCCTGAAAAACCCAATATCACTACAAATCCTCTCCCACCACATAACCAGGCCCCTCCACCCTGGCAAATAAATCTCATCCACACACTAGCCGTCTTTTACGACCCCCGTATATACATCACCCCCTCCCACCTACTTAAGCTGGCATTGTTCATCCCAGAAAGCACAGACTTATGCATGATGAGCGCGTCCTCACTCCAACCTGAACCCATGGTGGTGATAGTGGAAGATGAAGGGAGGTCAGCCTTGGTGGAGAATATCAGTCCGTTGCACGAGGGCTTTGAGGATTTATCTGCAGGGACATACGACCCGAGCTGCTATATTGTGCCAATCAATCAAGCTAAGTGGCCATTGGCATGAGTCAGGGTTTCCTAAAGTTCCCCAAAATAAAATATTTAGATGGCGACTCTGTATCTGGCAAAGCAGTCCAATTTTGGCATTTTTTTAATTCAAAATCAATTTTTCAAAATGATTTGTCGGATTTGGACTCTTTGGTGTTTATCACTTTCACAATGCACTTGTGAGATTAGATTCAGAACCACAGGTTTCAAACCTTCCGAAAGGGGGTGCAAAAAAGTCGAGCCACCGTGACTTTTTTGTAATTGATTAATTGTAGCTAATTAGTTTGTTTTGTACTTATTTAATTAGATTGATTAATTAAGTTAGTTTGTGATGTAAATATTTAATCAGCTTAGAATAGTTGATTATTTAATTGTTGTAATATTTAATTAGGTTAGAGGTAGTTAATTATTTATTCGTCTATTTTGTAATAATTAGCTTAGCTTAATTAGTTAGTTAGTTTATTCATTCGGACCCACCTGCGCGAGGGTATCAATGTTGTAAATGATGTGTATGTCTTCCAACCCCACGTCTTTCTGCCTTTTAGTTATCCACTTTTGATGGTTAAATTCGGGACATCATGTTTCAATTAGCATATCGCATGCTTGCATCCATTCATTTGTATCGCATGCACCGAGGCTCGGTTCATCATTCTAACTTCATTGTCATTTCAGTACTTCATTGAATATGTGCTTAGACCGCATGCTATTTAATTGAATTTATATGCCATGTTTAGTAGCCGAGTCTATTAGTTGCATTATTGCATGCGTTGCATTAGACATCTTGTATAGTTAGGAAACATGCATTTTTTCTAACTCTTCTCTTTTATCTTATCTTGGAGTACTAGGTGAGTTTTTAGTGCTTTAGCATACTTGCATGAGTATGAGTGATTACCATGACTAGCTTGCTTGCCATGAGGCTAAGTGCTTACTTGTTAAACTGTCTGAGTGCCTGTGGATGAAGGCTTTTGCTTGAAATGGAATGATTCAATGAATGTACGTTTTAAGCCCACTTTGTCAAGTGGCAAATCACAAACTTTAAGCCCACTTTGTTAAGGGGCAAATTCAAATCATTTTCAAAAAATAAACATGAAATTGAATTGTTCCAATTCGGGCAAACTAGTCTATACCTTGTATGCGCGTATCACATACTACATGCTAGCCTAATAAATCGGAACAAGAGCATATAATGTTGATAAAAAATCATATTATGATTAATACAGGCCGATCTTTAATCGGGCGAGCAGGGGTGCTCAAATGTATTCATGACCTTCCCCTCTCGTACCTAAGTTCCCGAGCCGAGACACCTTTGGTGATGACGGACACGTGGCCTTTGGCACTAGTCATGGATTCCCTAAATTTTTCCAAAATAAAATATTTAATTGGCGACTTTGTATCCGGCAAAGCAGTCTATTTTTGGCAATTTAATTCAAAATTAATTTTCCAAAAGATTTGTTGGATTTAGACTCTTTGGTGTTTATCTATCTCACATTGCACTCGTGAGATTAGATTTAGAACCGCGAGATTCTGAACTGTAGGGCTTCTTTCAAACCTTCGAAATGGACTGCGAAAAAGTCGAGCTACAGTTTCTGGCGACTCTACTGGGGAATTAGAGAACTTGACTTGAACTCATGATATGACATTTATCTACATTTATATGTTTTCTTTGCATTGCATTTGCATTGGTGCGTATTAAATCACAGTGTTTGGCATATGTTATTCCTGAATGGTTTGCCAGAGGCTTGCCTGAAAAGCTTGCCAAAATGTTGACTAGTTACGGGCTTTGCCATGATGGGAACACAACCCTTGGATCTGGATTACAGCTGTACCATTTGATCTGCCTTTCACTTCTCGGTGTTAGGTGCGAGAGGTATATTAGGTAGTCTTGCTGAGGTACCCTTTTTGAACAATCAACCTAGTTGCATCTGGGAAACTATAGAGACTGTTCTAAACAAGGACAGGTTTCTTACCTGAATGCAGTGGTTGTATAAAACCACTTATTTTGTGTAGTGAATCCCTAGCTCCTGACGAAATTAGGACAGGGTAACCCTACCCCATTATAGGGGTGTTTTGGCTTTCACTTGCTTGATATGTGCTTTTAGAGTGAAACTCTGTAGGAATATATGTATCAGTTGCAAGTCTGGGTTTTAGTTTTGAGGCAGAAATCAGTGTTGAGTGCAGTTCTCCAGCTTATGATTGCAACTGCGTGTTGTTTGTGTCTAAGCCAAAGTGCTGTGCAGTTTCTGATTTTTGTTTCTTTTTGCAAGGTAGTTTTTCACCATTGTTTCTGACGATTCTGTTACCCCTCAAGCACTCTGGACTCGTGTAAGGGGACTTTATAGATCTGGGGATCTTGTTAGGGGATAGCCAGTATTTGCTTCACTCCCACCGGTTACAAGACGAAGGAGGGTTAGGCATAACTCACCAGTCCAGCAGTCACCATTTTAGGCCCAATCGTCTACTTCTACTCCAAAAAGAGAGTATTCACCAGTTCTGATAGCTTTGCATCCTATAGTCAACATGGAAGATATGTTTCGTCAGTTCCAGCAGACTATTGAGACTATATAGCTAGATGCTGCCCGCCAAGCAGAATTGATAGATAGGCTTCAACAGCAGCAACCCCAACCGGCAGTAGCCTCTGCATTCCATGCCCCTCCTGCGCGAGAATTTCGACACCCAGGGTCATAATTAATGTTCATAAAAATACGTCATTCAGGCAAATCCGATCCCACCTTAGACCTCCAAGGCACCAGTTTACCAGACGGAGGTGCCATTTGAATTTGAGGTTGACCCAACTGCATTGAAGGTCAACAAGATGGAAAAGCTTTTCAAGCGAGCACAGGGCGTAAATTCAATCCCTGATATTGAGGATGGCTATACTGACATGCAGTGACTTTGCCGAACAGATTCAAGATGCCGCACATAAATCAGTTTGACGGCTCTAAGGATTTTATAGTCCATCTACAATTATTTTCGGATATCCTACGACCAATGGGCCTCACCAGACTACAAAAGCTATCACTTTTTCGCCAGACCCTATTGGGTATAGCGGTCATCTGGTACGCAAAACTAGAAGACTCGGTAAAACGGAGCTGGGATGAAATGGCCGAGGCCTTTGTAGCACAGTACTCCTACAATACCCAGATTGAGGTCACTACCTGTGATCTTGAAGTGACCTGCCAAGAATCGAAGGAGGGTTTCTCAAACTTTGTGACTTGATGGAGGACTAAGGCTTCCATGATGACTACTCGGCCATCCGAAAAAGATCAGATTAGAATGATCGTCTGCAATCTGTAAGGGAGATTACTTAAAAGGATGATTGTCTTGCCCTTGTTCACATTTGTTGATCTCTATGAGGTAGGAGTTCACATTGAGGACGCAATGAGACAAGGGTTGATAAATGATGAGAATGTGTAGCCCAAGAGGGCTTTCACATGCAGTTCCAATGCGACTACTAGCGGTAGCACAGCTGCACGGCCTTCAGATGTAAGTATGGTCACCACCACACCCAAGACCACCAACTCTTTTGCCAGTACATCCAACTCAACTTTACAAACCTCAAGCCATCAGGCTCGAGGCTAAAGGGTCTTCACCCCGCTCTACATGACTTACATCTTTCCAAGACATATCTTGGTTACAATCAAAAGTGCGCTTCGTTCATCACATCTTAAGCCCTTGGCTTTACAAAAATATACAATCAAAATGAGAAGCCCTTGCTTCCAAAAGTTTCTCCAATACTATTGCCTTGGTAGAGGCAAGCCATCATTACCTGAAAATGTTATTCCCAAGTAGGATAAGCAGCAGCCCAGTAGAGACCATCTAACACAGTATATGAAATTCAGCAAAGGTATAAGCACACTATGCATATACAACATCATAGATAACGGCATCCTCATTATGTATAGTCTTAAATTACCAAACTTAATCATTAAGCCATTTCCCTTCATTTAAGTTAATTACATAAGCTAATTTCATCCTTTCTCAACAACCCAAATGAGTTTACAACTCGTTAGTTCTAGAACCACATTATCAACACGTAAGCACTTCAAACTTTTCTTTCACGGATATTTCATCCGCGAGCAGTGTGACGCCCCGATTCTACACTATAGGTGGTAGTCAAGGGAAGTCACTAGTGAGTCCTATGGTCAATAACCAAGTAAGATCCCAAATCACTGGAGGAGTCAAAATAGCCTCCCTTCTAAGTCCAGCTTTCTTAGGCAGTGCACTACCTTTTTGACAGATCTTACAAGGCATTGGCACAAGGTCTCATAAGCAACGATAAGGTACATACATAGGATATAAATACATCCCAGCCACAATTATACTTGCTTCAAAAGATGGTTCCATTACATTACATCCCAAAAAGAAAGTTTTAAACTTCATATGAGTCTTACAAAATAACAAAAAGGAAATTTCTAGTATTCCTAAGATAGTCAAAAGTCTTCGAAGGTTTCCGGCTCGTCGTCTTCCGCTATGAGTTCCGCTTCGTCACCTGGCATGATACGCCGTGAGCTTTGAATGCCCAGTAAACACACACACACACCCTACCCCTTTTTCCCAGTCCAATACACAGTCACAACTATAACATCAAGTAATAAAGCGTGATACTCCAATAAACAAATAAATACATTAAGAGTTGAGTCAGATGTTAGTAACTAGAAATCCCCCAAAGAGATTTCGTCCTCCCGACCACAAGAATCGGACGCGGATTATTCGATATGCCCCCTCTTTTGCTGCTTTGTTGCAGAACTAACCTCGGATTCCTACCAACGGTTATATACCGCGTAGCGCCAACCGCAGGGCCTCAAAAGAGACGGTAAAAATAGGGCCTTGCCCGAATCTCTCCTTACACCAAACCACCTAGGGTCCGAATACAACCGCTCCGTTCAAGGGTCCCGAAAACCACTTGCGCAAGTTTTAACCTCGAATAGGGAACGCATCCCAACAAACCATATATCACATTTTCTCATCTTTTCATTACTCAAGTGTTCGAAAACCCAATACCCACCCAATTAGGTTTCCCGTTGAATTAAGTGTTTTAAGTCAAGGTTAGTCCAACCAAACGATAAAATAAAATTCAAATAAGCATGCCTCCTCAAGAAGATAAATAA
>NW_021024631.1:1202220-1236116 GCF_004153795.1 Camellia sinensis | reverse complement strand
TATGTTTCTCTTTCCTTCCGAAACACCGGGTCACGTCCCTCTGTTCCTCCTACCTTTCTGAAACACCGGGATATGTCCCTATGTTTCTCCCTCTTCGGTTAAAAGTGTTCGGAATGCGTTCCAATACTCACACCATTCTGAAACACAGGGATACGTCCTTATGTTTCTCCTCCTTCGGTTAAAAGCGTTCAGAATACGTTCCAATGCTTATACCATTCCGAAACACTGGGATAAGTCCCTATGTTTCTCTCTTTGTCCCCTTCCTCACACGATTTCAGCGTGTCTGGAATTTATCTTAGGATGCATGGAGCGCGCTCCTGATTAATTTTCTTTATTCTTCCTCCACTCACGAGTCCAACGTGGTTGGAGTATGCCCCCATTTTGCATCTATTGTACTCTCTGTTGCATCGCATCTATTATCTATTGCATCACATCTATTACATCCATTACACCATATCTGTTTTATCGTCCGGTCTGGTATAGCCACCTGCCTATGTTTGCGGTGAGTTCCTAGGAGACCAACTGAGACGGTGTAATTCCTTTGGTGTTTGTCGTGCCCGAACGACTTTCCGTGGTCTGGTATAGCCACCTGCCTATGTTTGCGGTGAGTTCGTAAGAGACCAACTGAGACGGTGGAAACTAGAGTTTGAATGGCGCATGCCTAGAACGCAAAGGTTCGGGATTTCCGAGACTAAAGTCTGGTTTAAATACCCAGGGGTATATCCTCGGCTTGAAATCTGTATGGCAGCCCCATAGATTGAGATAGCATCTGTATGCACCTCAATTCTGGATACTGATCCAATCCAGTCTGTCACCCTGTTGGAGAATAGGGAAAGCTGCGACCATAGTCAGGGAGAAAAGTAGTACCTGTGGCTCAATCAAGAAGAAGCAAGAGATCCCCAGCAGCAAGAGGCACGATATTGCATGTACGGTTCATTCGAAGCTAGTGCAACCAGATGAATCACGCAAGTATTGTATCTTCTCCGTGTGAAACGTGGCGAGAATCGAACAATTCTCCGCATTCTTAACTGCACGAAATGTAGTTGTTGCTTTGCATTCTTGCTTAAAACTGTTGCATCTATTGTGAATATGTGCTTCGTTACAGCTTGCTGCATTTGCATGATCATTGAGTACCTTCGGCTTCTTGCTTTGTCGATTGCATTTTGCCCCTGCCTGCGGGCACGCCTGCGGGCGCATCTCTGTTTATCTCACCTATTTGTCTAAGTCTTCGGCCTTGTAAAAAATGGGTCGTCTCTGGGGTTTGACATTCACTCCCGTCACTTATGACTTTCGAGTTCTGTCAAAGAGGGGCAACTGTAGACACCCCATTTTTGACCGACCTTAAGACTCAGACGTCACCAGTTGAGCGCTCGGTGATATTGCATATAGTGCTCATTCAGAGGTTTCAGAGTCTCGGCTGCGAGCCTCGCCTCCGGACTTCCGGGCTCTTTCATGCTTTGCCTCGATTTGCGAACCAAGCTTTGTTTTCTCTGTTTTCTCTTCCTGAAGGGAAGGACAGGTCTCGTAGATCATCTCTCAGTAGCCGTAGGCTACGTTTCGTGGTCGTAGGCCATTTTGCCCGTTTAGAGTCCGATTTCCGGTTTTTCGGAGCTGTTGGCCGTGTGCCTCGGTTCGGGACCGCTTAACCACCTCCGTTTGCTCCGATTTTTGGCATGCATCTTATTTGCTCCCTTTTGAGGGACACTGCGGTCCGACAAACCAACTTCGTGGTCGAACACCACTTCCGGTGTCTAACAGTCAGTTTTCGGGGCCTCGGGCTGCGCGTTTCGGCCCCCGAACCTTCATTTTGCATCTGTTTGGGTTTATTTTTGGTAGGGACCTTTGTTTCATTGTTAAGAAGGTCGTAGAAGGGTGGGAGGCCAGTAATTGTTTTGAGAACCTGTTTTATTCCTCCATCGCCCTCCGTCGCCCGTTTTTCCCACTTGAAAGCCAATGTTGACCACCCTAAGGCCACTTTTTCTTGTCCCAAACCACATATTTGTATTGTACGCACCTGGGAGGCCACCAATATCACATGGCCGGCCAGTAATTGTGTGTGACCCTTTTGAACCCCTCCTAAAAGTGGCCTTTTCTCTCTCCTGGTTTACTTTCTCCAGTTTTTGACCACATGGTTGTGTTGTGCACACATGGGAGGCCACTAATCTGGGGTGGCCGGCCACTAATGCTTCTTGAGCCTTTTGACCCTTGGCTGGCCGGCCATGGGGAGGGCCGGCCGGCCACTTGCAACTTAGATACCCGGCCGGCCATGATCCCTTCCACTGGTACATTACAAATATGTATTTTGTTTCCCCCCAGATTGTGTATCCGGGGGGCTGCACTTTTGGGGGGAAATTTGAAATCCATTTCCCCCCCTTTTTTCCCACACTTTTGCCTATATATCCAAGCCCCCCAACTGTGTTTTAGAGGTTAGAAAATTTGGTTTGGAGCTCCTACATTATATCTCTCTCTCTACACTCCAACCCTTAAAACCTCCCAAACCCTACACCATTTCTACACCACCACATAGCACCACACCACCACCATCCATTCCAGCCACTTGGAGCTGTTTTCCAGAGCTAAGGAGCCACCAAACTTGGTCCAAGAGTTGTCAAAGATTTGGTCTTCAAGGGTAAGTCTCCTCCTCCCTCTTTCTTGCCTTATTTTGCTCAATATATTATCCATACTTTCTTGCATATTTGGGCTCTGACCCTAACTCAAAATAGCATTATTTTGAGGTATTTTTCATGTTTGTTTTAGGGCCTCTCCCTGTTTGAGGCTTCCTTTTTACACTTGCTTCTTTACCTCTCTTGTATGCCTCTTTCTTGCATAGTATTTTAGGCTCATTTTTAAATTGTTTCGAGCTTGGTTATAAACTGAAAAGTGGTTTATTTTGAGCCCTTATTAAACATTGTTGAAGGGCTCTTCACTGTTTGAGGCTTCCTTTTGTCACTTTCCTCTCTATCCCTCTTTTGGCCTTATTTTTGCATGTTTTGTTAGCCCCTTGTGCTTATATTTTTGGGCTCCAACTCAAACTTTAAATAGTCATATTTTGACCCCCTCTTCATGTTTGATCAAGGGTCTTTTGCTGTTTGAGGCTCCGTTTTTACACTTTGTGTTTAAACTTTCTTTTAAGCCTATTTCTTGCATAGTATTTTAAGCTTACTTGTGCACTGTTTTAGGCTCGGACATAAACTGTAAAATACCTTGTTTTTAGCCCCTCTTCAACTTTGTTGAAGGGATATTCATTGTTTGGGGCCAGCAGCTGCTACTTGCTTCTTTATCTCTCTTTTGGGGCCATTTTTGCATGTTAACTTAGCCTTATTTTTGTTCACTTTTTGGCCTTGCTTAAAACTGGAAATATGCATGTTTCAGGACTGCCTTGATTCTTTCCTTACACTTCATTTTCAAATAATGCATGCTTTGTATAGCTATAGGCCATTGCGTGTGCCTAGTTTTGCGTTTCGGGTCTCATTTCATGCATCGGGTACCATATTGCCATGTTTTGGGGCTGTTTTGCATCATATTTTGGTACTGAAATTTGCATTCTTGTATGCCATATTCCATGCCTTGCCATGTTTTGTTAGTGTGGCATTCGTGCCTTAGGTTTGGTCCTCGGTTTGCGTGCATGTGTGCACGCATTTCAAGTGTCTCATTTTCATCTCATGGATACTTATGTGAGTGTGGCTGAGGTCCACTCGTGTTGGTGTAAGTCCATTGTGCATTGTGTATGCCATTCCATTTCATAACATTGTGTATGCTAGGTTGTATGTTAGCGCATTATGTATGCCATGTTACCTCGTGCATCGTGTATGCCATTTTATAGCATTGTGCATGTTAGGTTGTATCTTAGTTGCATTCATGCATGTCATGCATATTGCATTGTGCTTGGGATAGGAGTTAGCCCAAGCACGGGAAACGAGGTACGTTTCATACTCCGAGTGACGAAACGCATCTCAATTCCTGGTCGCCGACACTCTGGATTATCCATGATAAAGTCCAGGCCCTGTTGTGTTTTCATGTGCATTCATTCCATATTGAGTCATGCAATTCGACTCCCCGGCCATCATATATCGATATGCGTGATTGGTGGCACGAGGACCGAGGACTACACTCCCCAAAGAGTAGTCGTGCATACATATGTGAAAATACTTTGCCATGCCCCTTTGTTGCTCTTGTTATAGCGAATCAAGAGTCACAACCTTTCGAAGTTGCATGCATCCCAAGAACAATTGCAAACAGAGGCTAATTGGGCATCGCAAGGGATTTCTGCGCAAAGGCAACCCGAACATGCATATTCGTCATCCGGAGCAGATTGAGGCAGTCCCTGGCTTGCATGCCAATTTTTGCTTTCCTAATTTAATTTGTTAATTAATTAGGTTTTTACATATTTGGACTGTAATTATTTTTGGACTGATATTATTTATTCGGACCTCTGGGCGAGGGCAATGTTGTAATAAGTGTGCGCGTGTGTGATGTATGTCTTCCAACCCACGTCTTTCTCCTTTATTTACCCGCTTATGATGGTTAGATTAGGGCATGTTTCAATTAGCTAACGTATGATAGCATGTTGCATTCATTCATCTGTTTTGCATGCACCGGGCTCGGCGCATCTACTAACGCATTGTATTTTCAATTCCAACATTGAAATACATGTTAGCTTGCTAGCATTCATATTGCCATGTTTAAGAATAGCCGAGCCTGCTATAGTCATTTTTGCAATGTGTTGCATTAGGCATTTCCGTATAATTAGGATCATGCATGGATTTCTAATTAGTCTTCTGTTTTGCTTGGAGTACTCGGTAAGTTTTCGCTTTAGCATCCTTGCATGCGTGTGAGTGACTGCCAGAATAGCATGCTTACCATGAGGCTATTTTCTTATGTGATATAACTGCCTGAATGCCTGTGGGTGAAGGTTGGGTTATCTGAATTGGAACAATTCATCAAATGTGTGTTTTAAGCCCACTAGATAGTGGCAAAATCATGTTTTTCTAAGGCCACCTCAGGGTGGCAAATCCACGTCTTAGCCTACTCGCCAGGTAGCACCATCAAACCACTTTAAAAAAATAAACATGAAATGTTTTGTTCCAATTCAGACGATCCAGTCTATACTTGTATACTGTGCGCATCACATAGTAAATCTAGGCTAATAATCGGCATAAGAACGCATAAAGTTTTCAAAACTAGATATCATGGTTAGTAGAGGCTGATCTTTGATCAGGCGAGCGGGGGTGCTCACGAAGTGACCTTCCCCAATCGTACCCAAGTTCCCGAGCCGAGGCAACTTTGGTGATGACGGACACGTGGCCTTAGGCAAACGAGTCAGGGTTTCCTAAATTTCCCCAAAATAAAACATTTAGGTGGCGACTCTGTATCTGGCAAAGTAGACCATGTTTGACACTTCTTTCAAAATTTGTTTTCTCAAAACGATTTGCCGGATTTGGACTCTTTGGTTCAGACTTAGAACCGTGACAATTTGAGAGTCCGAACTGTAGTGAGCCCAATATCGAACGGAACGGGACCTCAACCCTCCCAGGGCATTCGGGGACGTCTACAGTTTCTGGCGACTCTGCTGGGGAGTTAGAGAACTTGACTCGAACTCATGATATCTGGTTTTGACTACACTTATGTGTTTCTTTGCATTGCATTTGCATTGGTGCGCCTAGGACACCGTGTTTGCCATCTGCTATTCCTGAACAGTTTGCCGGAGGCTTGTCTTGTCAAGACATGACCATAAGGCTGACTGATTGTGGGCTCTGCCAGTATGGGAACACAAACCCCGGTTTTACCGGGGCACCCATTTGACCATTCGACATAGTGCATATTCGGAATCCATAGTGACCATTCCAAGCTAGGACAGGTTACTTACCCGATTTAGGTTGTTTGAAACCGCTGCGTGCGTAGTGAAACCCTAGCTCCTGACAAAATAGGACAGGGAAACCCTACCCCAACATAGGGGTGTTTTGGCTCTCACTTATCTGTTATGTGCTGTAAGAGTGCGTGTCTACAGGAATGCATGTATTAGTTTGCAAGTTTGGGCATCAGGCCTGCGGGCACCAGTTCAGTATTTTGGGATTCAGTTCACCTGAGGGTATCAGATTTGAGGCTGAATTTTGGAGGCTGAATTTAGTAGAGGGCACGGTCATCCTGCTACACTCGTATCTATTTTGGTGAAGTTGAGCTGAGGCGCTGTTTGTTTTCTCTTTTGCTAGGGGTAGTCCTGGAACCATAGCTTCAGAAGGCTCCGATATCCCCCGAGGTTCATCGAACTTGTGCTGATAGACTTTGTCAGGTCAGAGATCCAGTTCAAGGGCAATCAGTGTTCCTTTGCCAGAGGCAGGGTAAAAGGGCCAGTCAGGCACAAATCACCAGTTTAGCAGTTACCAGATCAGTGGCCCTTATCCACCCAACCAGTGAACAGTCAGGCTGAGGTCTCAGTTTCTACTGTAGGGATAGATACCAGTCAGTTAGATGGATCATCAGAACACATCAGGGATGGAGGCAATGATGCGCCAGATGCAACAAGGTATGAAACTCATGCAGTAAGATGCTGTCCGCCAAGCTGAATTCGCCAAACAACAGGCTGCGGTCATGGCCCAACAGGCAGAGCTAATCACCAGAATGCAACAGCAAAACGGAGCATCTGCTTCGCATCAAGCTCCCCCCACCAGTAGATCCAATACCCGGGGAGACGCCAAATGTGCAAGAAGGTACGGACATTCCAACAGGGCCGGCTCCGCCCCCAATCTTACCCCAGCTGTCTAAAGCACCAATCAACCCATCGGACTCTCCCTTTGAGTTCGAGGTAGACCATACAGCGTTGAAGTTGAGCAAGCTTGAAAAGTTGTTCAAGAAATCCCAGGAGGTAAAGTCCATCCTGGACATTGAGGACGGGTACACCAACGCAGCTGTGACACTGCCGAACAGGTTCAAGATGCCTCACATCGACCGTTTTGACGGGTCAGGAGATCCCATGGTTCATCTGAGTTTGTTTTCAGATATTCTACGCCCGATGGGCTTGACAAGATTACAGAAGTTTTCCCTTTTTGGCAGGACCCTGTCGGGTATTGCGGCCATCTGGTACGCCAAATTGGAGGATTCAGTGAAACGAAGCTGGGAGGAGATGGCCGAGGCCTTCGTCGCACAATATTCATACAATACCCAAATCGAGATTACTACCCGTGATCTTGAGACGACGAGACAGGAGCCTAAGGAGAGCTTCTTAGAATTCGTGGCCCGTTGGAGGGCCAAAGCCTCAATGATGACCATTAGGCCAACGGATAAGGATCAAATACGGATGGTTGTGCGCAACCTCCAGCCCAAACTAATGCAGAAAATGATCGTGCTCCCGTTCCCTACCTTTTCAGATTTGCATGAGATGGGAATACAGATCGAGGATGCTATGAAGCAGGGCCTCATTGACCAGGAGAAGGAGCAGTCCAAGAGGGTGTTTACCCGCAGTTCGAATGCGACCACCAGCGGTGACGCAGCTGTAATATCTTCCGAAGTGGGCATGGTCGCCACCACCACACCAAGAGCAGCCACCCCCTTTGTTGGTGCATCCACTTCAAACCCCCGAACTTCAGACTATCTACCCCGAGGCAAGAGGGTTTTCACCCCACTCTATATGTCTTTGTCCAAAGCCCTAGGGGTCCTACTCAGGAAAGGACATCTAAAACCGTTAGAGCAACGGCCTCTACCCGATCCTCTCCCTCCAAAACATGACCCGACTAAGTACTTTGCCTTCCATCAACAAACCGGTCATGACACCGAAAGTTGCGTCCGTCTCCGCCACGAGATACAAAATTTGATTGACAGCGGGGTCATCCTCGCACCAGGTAAAGTCTATCGGCACTTGATCAGTGAACTTGTAGGGGATAATGTGATGTGATCGAGGGTTGAACCACCTGCGGGCGGCACTCAGTTTACTCCGGATGTGGCGTATGGCACGCACTGTTTTGAGCATTTGTGAATGCTAGTTTTGTACATTCTGACTTGGGTATTGGGTCAGTCTTGTTGTGTTGTTTTGAGTCTGTCTCTTTGTTTTGAGTCAGTCCTTTCATACTGAATCAGTCGGGTCTGTCTTATTGTATCGAGTCAGTCCTGTTTTGTTAGAGTCAGGTGATTTTAGGGGTGTTACCTTGGATATCACTTGCTTGTTTTGCGTTTGTCCTTTTGCTTTCCTTTGAGTTTGTTTCTGCCGGGGAGCCAATTGTGCCAACAGATTTTGAATGAAACAGCAGCGATTTTCACACTCTTGTGTTTGCTTCTGCCGTGTGCCAGTTGTGCCAGAAATTCTAAATAAGATGGCAGTATTTGACTAGAAGCTATGTCTTTTCTGTGCCTTGAATTCATTGCATCGACCTAAGTTTTCCAAAACTTTTTTCGAAACATTGTGAGAAAAACAAAGAGGAAGGAATTCCTCGGGTTTTGCAAAACTTGATCAAAGAGAGGCATGTTAAGCCCTTAATGATTGAGATCATGCTTGTTAGTATGAGTACTGAGAAGGATCCTGGCTTGATCCAGATTGGTCCTATATTGTCTTCAGCGCGAGCGATTTGTCGCTTTCTTAAAAATTTTCAAAAACAAAATGTTTTGCGCGGTCCTGTGAAGACTTGTGTGGAATCGCTCTTGAGATTGTGCAGCCTAAGATCGCTCTCAGCCTCGAGACTTGAGCCCTTGCTTTCAAACATGGACCTTGGATTCAGAGTGTTCAACGGTCAACCGCGATATGAGGCCTGTGTGGCCAGATTTGAAACAGCCCTCGAACAAGAGGCACCAAAGTCAAATCAAGAAGATCAGACCTCATCAGAAGAAGCTTGCGAAGCTAGAACAGAAACACCCCTCGAACTAGGGGCGAAAATGTCCGATGTGCTCGAAGAGCCGAAGATGGATCCTTCCGTAAATCGATACAACAGCCACTCTCTTTGATACGGATGGCTTCGAGATCCTAAAATCATTTGGCATGGGCTTGTTACACTTTTACCCTTTGAGAGGCTCGCTGGGCCGAAAAGCCGGAAGGGCGACCCAGGCAAAAGTTAGAGCAAGAGAAAAGAAAAAAAATGAAAAAAGAAAAAAAATGAAAAAGAATGAAAAGATACAAAAATTTAAAAAATTGAAAAGAAGAAAAACATAGCTCGCAAGGTTGAAAACCCGCAAAGGGCAGCCTTGGAAAAAGTTAGAGCGCAAAAGGAGCGGTTAAAATACCCGAGCGTACCTTAACCCCGAACTACGTAAGCCTTGATTCCCATGTTTGGGATATGTAGGCAACTTCATCCTGAAGTCCAGCCGTAAAACACTTCAAATTGACTGTGCCCATGTAATTGTTTTGATCATCTTCGCTTTTTCTGTATCCGAGAATTTGGTTGTGTTCGTCACTCTGAGGACTGACTACAATGCGCTGCGGGGCCATTCAGACAAGGGGCAACTTTCCGTTGCCATTCAATGCACTGTGGTGCCGTTCAAACAAGGGGCGACTGTCCATTGCCATGCAGCTCCCCTCAAGCAAGGAGCAATTTTCCTTTGAATCTGAGGTTGTGCATCTCGAGAGTGGGTTCTATGCTTGTTGAGCAGTGGTCGTTTGAAAAAACAGTTTTTGAGAATTTTTACTAAGGTTGACTGATCTTCTCTCGAAAACTATTCCATTTTTCCAAAACTGGACCTTTTCTTTGGAGCCAAAAAAGGAAAATTTTCAGTGCTCATAACCTAACTTGCATGATTTTGAATCAGAAAATCGAACAAGCGTGTTAATCTAACTCTCATTTTGGTTAAAATTGTTTTAGTAGAAAGCCAAAAACAAAAATGGTCAAAATGATGAACTAGGGACACAGTTGAGTCAGGTGTTCTATCTTTTCCCCATTGTCAACATACATGCCAGAAAAGGCACCATACTTGCCAATAAGGGCACTCTACCTGCCAGAAAAGGCACAACTAAAGGCGACAGCGAAAGGGCTGAAAGCTCTCTCATCCTCCAAGCAGCGAGATATCAAGCCAAGTGCGAAGCACAAGATTGGAACGGATCAAGATACTCCATTCCCTCATCCGGCGCATCGACAGATGTCACCGGAGGAAATAGCCGCAAACTGATTATGTTGGGCAAAAACCCACAACTTTCTGTTTATCCATCAACCACCCAGGGGAGGGATAAAAAAAATGAGAGATTGAAGAATAGAGAGATGTGCGCTGAGAGAAAAAGTGAGGAAAGGGCTTTTTTTTTTTTCAGGAAAACAGAGCCTGAGGGCCGAGTGATGTGAGAATCACAAATAAGAAAGGGGTGGGAAATAATACCCGGAGAAACTGGCTCCTCGTGCACCAAGAGGTCTGTAGTACTCATTCCTTATAACTTGCCACCTTGGTTGGTTATGAAAGATCCCTTTCTTATGATGCCATTACTTATTCCTGGAGAATCACAACCAGGGATCGATGTTGATGTCTACATGAGACCTCTGGTGGATGAGTTGAATGAGTTGTGGGAAAATGGTGCATTATCTTATGATGCCGTAACTGGTGAGTCTTTCCAGATGCGTATAGCTTTGACGTGGACTGTACATGATTGGCCTGCATTTGGCGACATATCTGGGTGGAGAACAAAGGGTCATTATTCTTGTTACACTTGCAATGATGAACCATATTTTCAATCCTTGAAAGGAAATACTGCATACACTAACCATCGATGCTACTTGCCTCAAAACCACCTCGAAATTCGAAAGAGTAAGGCTTACAATGGTAAGCATGAGAAGTGAAAGAGATCTTTAGAGTTACCAGTGGAAAAGATATTAGAGTAATTTGAAAGAGTGACAGGTGTCACATATGGGAAGCATGCAAGAAACAAGAAAAGACTCCGTCAGGCACCAAACTGGACAAAGGTAAGTATCTTGTATGAGTTACCATACTGGAAGAAACGGAAGCTTCGACACAACATTGATGTCATGCATGTCGAGAAGAATTTTAGTGAAAATACCTTTGGAACTATGTTAGGCATTGATGGACAGAACAAAGACACCGACAAAGCACGAATGGACTTGGAAGATATGGGCATAAGGAAAGAGTTGTGATTAACATGTTGTCCTGACGGAACTTATGTCAAACCTAAGGCAATCTTTTCATTGACCCCTGAAGAGAGGGAGGGTTTCTTTGAATTCTTGAAATTAGTGAAGTATCCAGATGGCTATGCTGCAAACATATCAAGATCAGTGAATGCAAGAAATGGTAATTTAACATGCTTGAAAAGGCATGACTGCCATGTACTTATATAATGGATTCTTCCAATTGGGATGCGTGGTTACGTAGACAAAGAGATTAGTAAAACACTATTTGAGTTAGGTAGCTTTTTCCAGGTTGTGCTTAAGGACACTGCACCGTAATGAACTTGAGAAATTAGAGGAACGTATAGTACACATTATGCAAGCTTGAAAAGATCTTTCCTCCAGCCATCTTTGATGTGATGGTTCACTTGGCCGTTCACTTGCCACGTGAGGCTATTCTTGGAGGACCGGTGCAATATCGATGGATGTAACGGATTGAAAGGTAATTGTTAAATTGAAAGGTTCGTAATTATATGTTGCGTGTGTAACCTTGCTCTTAACTAATTCTCTTTTCAAGGTTTCTCAGAGCTTTAAAAAAGTTTGTTACATACCGAGCTCGACCAGAAGGTTCAATCGCAGAGGCTTACATTGTCAAAGAGTGCATTACTTTTTGTTCAATGTATGTTGATGGGATCGAAACAGTGCATAATCGACCTGAACGAAATCAAGATCATGGCGAACGTCACAAAGGGTTGACTATATTCACAAAAACTGCTCGTCCTATTGGCCTAATCACAAGGGATGCTGATATGGCACAAGAATATCGTGATATGGCACATTGGTTCTTATTAAACAATAGCCCCGAGATAGAGAAGTATCTAGAGTATGTTTTTCATTTAAATATGTGTATTCTTAGCTTTGTTAATGTAGTTAGCAATGCATAATAATCACATTCTTTTGAGTAGGATACACAAAAGTCTATTATGGACTCCATCTGACCAAGAGATAACCCATATACAACAAGAGTTTCCTAAGTGGTTCAAAGAGTGGATAAGGCATTTTCAATTTTAAGACATGATTAAAAATTTGTATAAGATTTGATCATTTATTAATTTATTTTTACTATCTTGATGTACGTTTTATGTGATTGTAGATAAATATATTGAGAGAAGAAAAGTCACCAGATGCAACCAATGTTTCATGGTCGTTAGCAAATGGCCCAAATTTGCTAGTAAAAGAGTACTCAGGTTGCATAATCAATGGCGTACGGTTTTGTACAAGAGAAGTAGACAATCGCCGTAAGAGTCAGAATAGTGGTGTGCTTACGGAAGGGGATCATGAGGGAATGACGCATGAATTTTATGGTCACTTGTGCAATGTTTGGGAATTAGAGTACATGTGTCATAACAAAGTTGTATTGTTCCAGTGTGAATGGTACAACACAGGAAACACGGGTCGAAGTAGAACATTGCGAACCCATGATTATTGCATAAGTATTGATGTCACAAGTCGGTGGTATCAACACGATCCTTTCATCTTGCCTAGCCAGGCTAAGCAAGTCTTTTACCTAAATGATACCAAATGGGGACAACCTTGGCAAGTTGTTCAACGAGTGGAACATAGGGGTGTCTTTGATGTACCAGAGGTAGGTGATGGAGAATCATTAGATGAACCAGAAGAAAACGATGTGTTCCAACAAGAAACTATTATTGATGTTGTTCCAATTGACATCGGCCCTAATGTTCAATGTTATAGAGATGGTGTTGAAGCAGAAGTTGTTACAAGGGTTAGGTCATCTGATGAAACAATGATAGAGAATAGAGTTGACAAACAAAATGAAGAGTATGACGAACCTGATGTGGATTACGATATGGATCTTGATGTAGATTGGGATTTGTAGTTATTTTTCACTTTCTATGTGAACATTGTTCTTAATTAATGTAGTTGAATTTCAATTATGGGGTTCATCCACTGTTATGTAGGTTTATCGTTGATTGGTCATGTTATGTGTCTGATGGCTTTATAATTAATTTGTTCTATGATAAGTAAATGGTAAAAACAAAAACCATCCATCTCACTCTAGCCATATTTCAATGATTTAGAGCCTATATGACATATCCACTAGTTGACATTGTTGTTGCTTTATGCTTTATGTATAGAAATATATAATTATCTTTTCTTTACATCTAATGTTCAATTATGTGTATCCACCAAAAAAATGTTCAATTATGCTTTATAGTTGGGCAAAATGGACACTACAAAAAAACAATTGACCAAACCAAGTACCGCAACTAAGAAGGTAACGAACTATGAGAAACAAAGAATGAAGAATATTAATAAAAACTGTGAGAGAATGAATGCTCTAGGAGTGAAGAATATAACAACTTGTTTGAAGGCTGTGGTTCAACATAAGAAATTGAGGAAGGAAAAACAAATACCAATTGAGGAAAATGACAATGATTATTGACCGTTAGAGGCTGAAGATGGCAGTGACACTGAATCCTATGATTCGTTTAAGCATAAGGTACTATATATTTACGTCTTGTGAAATATATTCTTTCTTGTTACTTTCAATTCATACACACATAGACATGTATATCTTTCTACATATATTCATATTTTATTATGTTATTCAGCTGTTAGAGATACCATCGAGAGCCCGTTCAGAATTTCATCATGAGGCATTGACCTGCGCATCAGAAGAGGGGGATACCTTTTCACGTCCTGAGATGGCTAGCCATCCGCCACCACCTCTCAATGTGGAGCCTCAACTTGAGGTGATTACTGGTAATACTATTGGTAAGGCACACTCTTTATTTACATTGATTTGAGATCTTAATTAAATTTGTTCACATACTACTTCAATATTATGGCTTCACAATGTCAGTTGCTAAGCGTGTTCGTGGCCCGACTCGAGGCAAAGAGGTTCAAGGCCTTGTTGATAGAGATGGAAAGCTTAGGGTACATATCCCTCCAGAATTTTGTGCACCGGTAGGGGACTATGCCTCAAAACTAGCATCAAAGATTGGTGCTGAAGTGTGAACTCGTTTACCAGATCCAAGTGTTCGTAGGTGGAAGTATGTTGATGCCTCCGTTAAGGAGGCGATGTTTCAACGCTTGAATGTAAGTTCATTGTCTACTCTATTATAGGACATTTTACTGATTTTTATAATAGGTTAGAAATCTTAATTATTTATTGTAGTTATTTTATTTTTTATAAGAATTATCTATGACTTATCTATATTTTGCAGGATCAATTTGATTTACATGGAGACCCTGTTGATATAGAGAAGGCAATGATCATAAAATTTGGTCGGAGATTGAGTAGCCATACTTATAGGCTAAACAAACAATTCATGGAGCTGAAGGAGGCTAAAGGGGAGGAGTATTCAAGAAACCACCCACTGAAGATTGTTGATCCTACCAAGTGGATAGATCTTATTGATAAAAAGTGGAACACTAAAGAATTCCTAGTAACATTTTCATCTTTTCTTTTTTCACCCAGAAAAGCCATCTTATGATGAAATCTCAACAAGTACTCTAATCTATTTTTCAAAGAATTGAATGAAACTAGTGAATAATTTGAAATATCTTTTAAGTTGAAATGATATATAGGAAAATGATAGAGAGGAACAATGCAATTTCTTTATTATTAAGCATTAAATTTGTTTTACTAGTGATACATTTCATTGTTATATTGGTTCATTATTCCTTACAAGAACAATCAAAAGCCAACATATTTGTCTTACTAATGATACATTTCATTGTTATATTGGTCATTGTTCCTATTCTGCCTTATAGGAACAATCAAAGGCCAACATCGCGAACAGAGAAAGGATGTATACAAAACATAGATGTGGTTCTATGTCAATCCCTGTTAGAGTAGAAAAACTGATACATATCCTTGCACTATCAGAATTATGTTAGATTCTTAGCTTTATTTATTAAATATTTGGCATATCAAATTAGGCACGAGAAAAGAAGATGCTACCTGATCTAGCAGAGTTGTACAAGGAAACTCACTATAATGAGAAAACACATGAGTGGATCTCATCTCAAGCTCAATGTAATTATGTGAGTATATATTGCAATTTTTATTAACAAAATTTTAGAATACTATTTGTTATGATCTTATTTAATTTTCTAATAATTATTTAATTTTTTTATATTTGATAGGAAAATATGATACAGACACAGGCCGATCACCTCTCACAGCCGGCATCTACCCCTTTGACTGCAGAAGAGCTGTCAATCAAAGTCCTAAAGCCAAGGTCTGGCTATGTGAAGGGACTTGGCATGAGACCTTCATCCTCTATTAGGAGGACCACTACCATACATGCTGAAAGAAATGATTATGTGAAGCGCCTTAAGATGCAAATAGAGACACAGAAGGAACAAATACAAATGCAGAACAATAAAATAGATCTTGAAGAGGGTAAGAAGAAGCAATGGGAGAAAATGGTGAATTAGTCTAAAAAATATTTTTTTTCTTTGTACTTAAAGCTTCAAAAAAGGCCGTTGAAATGCTAAATTATCACACAACTACAGATTTGTACAGGAACCAATAGAAACACCTTAGGAGGGACCAATATAAGTTGTAGGAACTTACGGCACATTAATGGGATGCATCATTTGTGAATTAGCCGTAAAATTAATTTTTTGTTCTCATAATCTCGAAAAAAGTCTGTTAGAGGGATAAATTGTATAATTGATCTAATTGTAAATTGATGAGTTACTAATGTTTTTAATCTTTTGTATAATTGATTAATTACTAAAGCTTTTAATTTATTTTTTTGCAGATTGGATTGGGGTGGCATTTTTGACATCAACAATGATAATTTGCTTGAATGTTCATTTTTGTTTGATAAGGATACACATACTTTGTGGAGTTGCACTAGTTATTGTTGGATGCTTGGTGGAATTGAACAAGTTATAACTTTTGGGTATTTTGTGGATATTTCACTATTTTATTGTATTAGGATGAAATTATTTGTAATGATGAATGGATATTTTCATTTTGTTAATTCGTAAATGTGTTGATAACAGGTTAGGTTAAGTTGTGATGGAATTGTTATATTCAACAGGTTTCACCATGAACAGGGTTATATTTGTTGAACTAGAATTTAGATTTTGATAAAATAGGTATATAATGTGGAAAAAAATATTATGGAATTATTGACAAAATTTTCCATCCCGAAAGAAGGTTTTTTTGTCTCTTATTTGGCTTAAGTGGATGATTAATTTTGTCATAAATTCTTTATTTCATCGCTAAATGAATTTGTCATGACAAAAAATATTGTCACATTTTGTTACTATTACCCTCAATGTGTGTCAAATTTTTTTTGACATTATTTCATCATTTTTAATGATGAATTTGTTTTTGTCCCTATTGGTAGCTTCTTTGACAAAAAATTTTCGTCTTCGTTTATATTAAACGTGACAAAATTATTTCGTCTCTATTTCTTATATTTATGACAAAATACTTTTGTCTCTAATTTCTTCCTTTAATGACAAAATACTTTGTCAATAATTACTTACAAGTATGTTACCAACAGACTGTATTCGAGACAAAAAAATTCGTCACAAATTTATCATTTTTAATGATGAATTCGTTTTTCTCTCTATTGGTAGCTTCTTTGACAAAATTTTTTTGTCTTCGTTTATATTAAACGTGACAAAATTATTTCATCTCTATTTCTTATATTTATGACAAAATACTTTTGTCTCTAATTTCTTCCTTTAATGACAAAATATTTTGTCGATAATTACTTACAAATATGTTCCCAACAGAGTGTATTGGAGACAAAAAAATTTGTCACAAATTTATCATTTTTAATGATGAATTTGTTTCTGTCTCTATTGGTAGCTTCTTTGACAAAAAATTTTCGTCTTCGTTTATATTAAACGTGACAAAATTATTTCGTCTCTATTTCTTATATTTATGACAAAATACTTTTGTCTCTAATTTCTTCCTTTAATGAGAAAATATTTTGTCACTAATTACTTAGAAGTATGTTCCCAACAGAGCGTATTGGAGTCAAAAAAAAAATTCGTCACAAATTTATCATTTTCAATGACGAAATGTTTTTCTGTCTCTAAGACCCTTTAGCGACGAGGCTTTGGCGACAAAACAGGTGAGGAAAAATTTTTGTCGTAATTAGTTTGGGTGACGAAATATATACATTTTGGGACAAATTTATTTCGTCTTTAAATCCCAAATTTGTTGTAGTGCATGATGGGCTTAAAACATGATTTGCCACTTCGCAAAGTGGGCTTAAGACATACATTCGTTGAACTGTTTCAATTCAAGCAACAAAGCCTTCATCCATAGGCATTCAAGCAGTTTAGCAATTAAGCACATAGCCTCATGGCAAGCATGCGAAACATGGTATCACTCACACTCATGCAAGGATGCTAAAGCGTAAAAGCTTACTGAGTACTCCAAGCCAAAACAAAAGCTAGTTAGAAATATGCATGATCCTAACTATGTTAAGATGCCTAATGCAACACATGCAATATGAAATTAAAAGGCTCGGCTACTAATATGGCATATGATTTGATTCAATTTGATAACATGCTTTTAAACACGTATTCAAAAAAGTGTATTGAAATTGCAATGCAGTTTGAATGATGCACCGAGCCTCGGTGCATGCAAGACAAATGAATGGATGCAAGCATAAGGTATGCTAATTGAAAATGTCCCTAATCTAACCATCGAAAGCAGTTAAATAAAAAAGAGAAAGAGGTGGGGTTGGAAGACATGCACAGACGCATGCACACTTATTACAACATTATGCCCTCGCGAAGAGGGTCCGAATAAATAAGAGCTAAGCTAATCTAAGCTAAGCTAATCAAACTAATCTAATTAAACTAATTATTACAAATCAAAATAAGGAAATAGTTATGCTAAGCTACTTAATTATTACAACACTTAACTAAATAGCAAACTAATTAATTAAATTACAAAGCCATTGTACACTAACTAAACATTTAGGGCACTAAACTACACTACCTCAGCTCTGCTTTAGGAAATAGAGGATGCATGCACTCGGTCTCCAGTTTCGCTCTTGAGAGGCTCTGTTTGCAGGGTTGACCATACTCCAGGATCTTTCTGGTCCACCTTACCAAATCAATGTTGAGGATTGTACCAGTGGCCTGCCGGCCATGGATGCTTGCTGTCAGCCCCTTGCCGACCAAAAATGTGCCTTGCCGACCAAAGGTGAGCCACTACTGGCCACCAACGAGCCACTGCAGGCCACTGGTGCTCTGAGTAACCACACTACAACAGAGCACAAACAAAGGAAAATGAAGGGTTTTCCAAGGGTATGTTTGTACTATGCCCCTCATTATCATCTCAAAACATCAAAGAAGTGGCACTCTCTGATCCAAAACCACCAATCAAGCATTTTCAATGCATGATGGCCAAAGATCCAAGTTGCACACTATTAATAAATGCACAAAAACAAGACTCTAGACCACTACCATATCATGAGTGATCAAAGGCAATAGGGACTAAGGAGATTGGCTCATTTCATCACTTTGAGTATGAAATGCTCCAATCTACCATGTGTTCAATATAACGTCCGATTGAACACATGCAATGCAACACAACATCCTTAACTTGCTCAAGTTTTACTCGTCATGTTTTATTTACTCATTTTAGTTACTGATCCATTGTTTAATCAGTTAGTCCAAAAGTGAGAGTCCTCTAATGTGAGAGGTGTCAACCAAGGGATAACTTAAGGCAAGAGAGAGATCATGCCTTTCGTTAGTAGAAACCCTCAAAAGAGGATTAAAACCATTGAGCATAAATCTCAATCTCAAACTTAAACACAACCATAAGGTTAAGCAACCCTCAAAGAAAATGAAAAAGTGATGAAATGAGGGAGGTTGCAGAGTTGTATGTGCTGAACTTACATGTAAAATGACATTACAACATGTAAGCAACTCATGCACGACATGTTTAAAAGCCCAAAACACCAAATTAGTGAAGATCACTACACTATAAGCATGCAATACAAAGCTCAAAAGGGACCAACAGTCTTAAAAGAGCTTAAAAGGAGTCCTAAAACATGCTTGAGGTAAGCTAAAAAAAGGCTAGAATGAAAGGCCAACACATAGCACAAACTAGACTATTAAGCACAATTGCATTACAAGCATACAAAGCAAGCCTCAAGGGACCAAACCAGGTCAAAATAGAGCTTAAACATACCAAAATAATAGCAAAAACATGCTGAGATCAGGTCACAAAAAGCTAGAAAAACATGGTCACATGCTAAGCTATCTACACATGCAAACAAGACACGAGGAGGGGAGGCTACCCCCTCTCATTTTGGACCTCAAAACATTGTTTTTACCACTGAAAATCCCCTAGAATTTAGTGGTTAAAAGAGCCAAAAAAAGTTGTTTTAGAACGCTTTGAAAGATGGCACAACAACTTAACTGGTAGGCTACAAGAAGGGTGTACAACCCCTAACTCCAAAACACAACTCAAACCACCATTTTAGACCATAAAATAGAGATTTTTAGAGGTTAAAACCAGCCTCAAAATAGCATGCAAAGATGGAAAAACAAATATTTAAATTAAACTTAAAACACAAGTGTTCTACCTCTTGAAGGCAAGATGCAAGTTAGGCACCAAAATCAAGCCAAACGAAGCCGAAATATTCTTCTATAGCTCAAAGAGGGCCTTAAATAGCCTCAACTCTATGGTGATCAAGTTTAATCAGGGGCTCACATGCAAGAGTGTAGAGAATTTAGGCTTTAAGGCACAAAATATCAAGAGGGAGAGGATTCGAGAGAGAGAGAGAGAGAGAGAGAGAATTTTTTTGCCTTCAAAATTTCTAACCCCTCACATGCAAGAGGAGGGCTCCTATATATAGAAGATACAAAATCCCTTCAAAGAGATCCAGCCATACACGTGCAAGAAGATAGCTTAATCTGTGCAAACAGCTGGCACAAAATATCATAAAATATCTACTGATACACTTGTGGTCGGTCGGCCATCAGTGATGGCCGGCAGGGGCTCATTGATGGTTGGCAGGGCACATCAATGGCAGGTAGGCCAAAATCCATGGCCGGTAGTGGATCAAAAATAACATGTTGAAAGGACCTAAACATGGTCCAAAAATGAGATAAAATTGATGTAGGGTTTGGAAAGCTCAAACCTATGGTGTTCTATTGCAGATTTCGAGCGCTGTATAAGCAATCAAACTCATCACTGGATGTACCTTAAAAAAACATCCAAGTTTTGAGGACGGTCAAAAATGGGGTGTCTACACCAACAAGTGCATTTGGGAATGATCAGTGTCCGGAAGGAATGAATATCAGAGAGAATGGAGAAAATGAAAACTGCAGTACACAACAGAGGTGAGTTAGGAGCTCTGACATATCTATAACCAGCCACCGGAGGCTCAATCAGAATTCGGTAAGCCTCTCTCACTACAAAAATATACTTTTTTCCAACGGTAAAATACCGTCGCGAATACCCAAAACCCCGTCTCAAAAGCTGTTTTGCTATGGCAACGGGCTTTTAGCGACGGTAATAAGAGGGTCGCAACAAAGGAGGTTGCTAAAGGCCTTTAGCGACGGTGTGATGCCGTCGCAAAATATAGGCGACGGCAAAATACGATCGCTATTAATGTGTAGAAATTTGAAGTTTTTGAGATTTGCGACGGCTAAATACGGTTGCTATTAATGTGTAGAAATTTGAAGTTTTTGAGACGGCACTGTGGTGCCGTCGCAAAAAGATTATTTGCAACGGTAAAAATAACGCCGCTAAAAGTTCTATTTGAGACCGCAAAAATGTCATCGCTTAAATGGTTATTTGCGACGGTAAAAATACTGTCGCTAAAAAAGTATTTGCGATGGTGAAGGATACCGTCGCTAAAGGTCTTTTGTTTCAATTTACGAACAATGCCAATATCTTTGAATAACTATAAAAAAAACTAATAATTATATAATAATATAAAAATTCCTTATATAAATAAAAATTCATCCATAATTAAAGTATTCTTCCATTCATAACAACACATCATCAAAATTATCTCACCACAAAATGTTGCATAATACATAAATAATGTTCACAAATCTAAATAACGTAAATTAAAAATAAAAGTATTCGTCATGATTCTTCCGTGAGTTACAAAAACAAAAGTTTGTCACAATCTTTCACATGCCTGCATTCCACAAAAAGCAAACTACTACTCAGGAAATATCTGAAAATAAAAAATAAAAATAATTAATGACAATATAATTATGTGTTAATATTTAAATTACAAAAAAACATAAAAAATTAACTACTATATAATTACAAAGATAGTTAAGTAAATAATTTTGGCTAGACAGAAATCCGACCCTAACTCCCAAACCGGGAACCTAATTCGAGTCCCGTATTCTCCCACAAGTCCCTCGTACCTAGGCAGTCGTGTGTGCCAAGTTTCGTGCTAAATTGACGTCGTTTGGTGATTTTGGGAGGTCAACACCTCGAATTCAAGTTTCTTAAGAAACTAGTTTGCCTAGAGTGATATCCGACTCTAACTCCCAAACCGGCAACCCGATTGGAGTCCCGTCTTCTCCCACAAGTCTCTCATTCCTAGGTGGTCGTTTGTGCCAAGCTTTGTGCCAATTCGACCCCGTTTGGTGATTTTGGGGTGTTAACACCTCGAATTCAAGTTTCTTAAGGAACTAGTTTGCCTAGACCAAAATAGGGCTCTAACTCCCAAACCGGGAACCCCATTGGAGTCCCGTCTTCTCCCACAAGTCTCTCGTGCCTAGGCGGTCGTGTGTGCCAAGTTTCGTGCCAATCCGACCCCGTTTGGTGATTTTGGGGCGTCAACACCTCGAATTCAAGTTTCTTAAGGAACTAGTTTGCCTAGACCAAAATAGGCCTCTAACTCCCAAACCGGGAACTCGATAGGAGTCCCGTCTTCTCCCACAAGTCTCTCGTGCCTAGGCGGTCGTGTGTGCCAAGTTTCGTGCCAATCCAACCCCGTTTGGTGATTTTGGGGTGTCAACATCTCGAATTCAAGTTTCTTAGGGAACTAGTTTGCCTGGACTGAAATAGGGCTCTAACTCCTAAACGGGGAACCTCATTGGAGTGCCGTCTTCTCCCACAAGTCTCTCGTGCCTAGGCAGTCGTGTGTGCCAAGTTTCGTACTAAACCGACCCCTTTTGGTGATTTTAGGGCGTTAACACCTCGAATTCAAGTTTCTTAAAGAACTAGTTTGCCTAGAGTGAAATAGGGCTCTAACTCCCAAACCAGGAACCTCATTGGAGTCCCGTCTTCTCCCACAAGTCTCTCGTGCCTAGGTGGTCGTGTGTGCCAAGTTTCATGCTAAACTGATCCCTTTTGGTGATTTTGTGGCGTTAACACCTCGAATTCAAGTTTCTTAAAGAACGTGTTTGCCTAGAGTCAAATCTGTCTCTAACTCCTAATCCGAGAACCCAATTTGAGTCCTGTCTTCTCCCACAAGTCTCTTAGCTTACAATGCAAAGAATTCAAAGATACATTTAGCTCAGAATGTAAAGATACATTTTATACTTGATCTTCTGGTGGTGCTGTATATGGATTCTTGTCTTCCGCAGATTCCCTAAATGCCCGGTGGCCACTCGATGCATCAGGAGCCTATGATTGTCAATGCATAATGTGTTAATCATATTCGAATTTTATACATAATGTTGTGTGAAAATTTAACTATCAAACAATTTAATTTATATCGAACCTGTCTGTTGGGATCCACACTTGCCTCCTGTGACACAAAGGCCATCATCTCAGCTCTCAACTGCTGTAAATGTGTAGAGAACTCTGCTCGTAGCTCCTCCCTCAACTCATCCCTTAGCTTCACACGAACCTGCTGGGTGATCTGAACAATAGTCGATGGCTGGGGTACTGACTGTGATGGTTGAGCATCATCTTTATGCACTGCTCTTCGAGGCACAGTTCTCCCATATGTGTGACAATATCCATGATTGTCATGACCTATCAACTCAGGAAAATGGCATTCCTAGCCTTCAAAGTCTGACAACCGTCAGGTAGCATAGAGAGTTGGCCATTAAACTCATCTTGTATTGAATAAGACATACAAGTATATACCAAATTAAGATGGTTGACACAGAAAAAATAAAAAATAAACTTTAAATACAATCAAAGGTGTTTGGAAACTACCAAGGTCTGTATAACCTCTGGGGTCATCTACTCTACGTGTCATAAGCTAAACATTCATCTTATCAGTAGACTCTCCCTTATTGGTCATCTACATTTTTTTAGAAATATGAAAATTAGAATCCAAATAATTTGCAAATATACAATGTTTATTTATATACAAAAATAAAACAATAAAATATAAACCTCATGCCGTATCTGAGCGAAAGTAGTACGCCCTGTGGTGTGAGCTATGCCGTGAGCTCTCCGATTTTTAGCGTTCCTAGTTGCAATTTTCTATAACAGGTTCAACAAATGTAAGTATATAAATATGATTTGTATGTTTACATATCGTACATATAACTTATTTGTATACCTCAGCATCAGAAGTACGCCAATACTCCACAAGTTCTTCCCACTGGCTTGGCACAATGTGCAAAGGAACATCATCCTTCAAATTAGGATCTTCACTTCTAGGCTTGAAATACTTAGACTTAATCTTATTCTTGTGATCTTTCCATATACTGTTATAGTTTTTCATGCAAATTGGCTTGTACTCCTCTGGACATATATTCAAATTGTCCTATAAAACACAATTTCAAAGTTTAAATAATAATAGCACAATTTTGGAATTTAAATTTTTGGACAAAAATATATTTTTACCTTCACATCCTTCCAGATAGCATCAAGAATGTCATCAGGCACAGTGTTCCAATCAAGAAAAGTAAGAGGAACAATATTACCATTTCGCACAATAATGCCAAGTTGAGTAGTTAACTTAGACACGTTATCCCCTATTGGACATTAATTTTCATCAAATTGTATGTCCAACTTTGTACCAGTACCCCACTCCCTAATGCCCTTGGCACATCCTCTACCACGCCTACTCGATGTTGATGAAGAACTAACATGACCTGCGAGATACAATAAGAATAAACAATATGCAATGATAATAAACAAATGCAAATTTAAATAATGTCAATACAAATCAATTTCTTATACCTGAGGGAGGCTGTGAAGAAGTCGAAGGGTCTGAAAAATACAATGAAAATAAACAAGTTATATGTAATGAGAACAAATAAATATATATTTAAATAATTTTCATACAAATCAAAGCAAATTTATATACCTGCGGATGGCTCATAAGCCGATGACTCTAGTCGGGATGATAGCTGATGCGGTGCCACTGATGGGGGTCGATGCGGTGGCACTAATGGCCCCTCTGATGGTGCTCGTTGCGATGCCTCCTCTAATGGTGGTGCCACTGATGGTGGACGCACCAATGGTAGGCGTGGAGGCTGAGTAGATGATAGCTGTTGTGGTGCCACTAATGGTGGTCGATGTGATGGCATTAATGGTGCTCGCTGTGATGCCTCCTCTGATGGTGGTGCCAGTAATAGTGGTCGCTGCGGTGGCTGGTCAGATAGTGGTGGCACTAGTGGCCCTTCTGATGGTGGTCAATGTGATGCCTTCTCTGATGGTGGTGCCGCTGATGTCCTCTTACGTACCACATCGGACATCATGCGCCGAGGATGATCAGGCTTCCTCTTCCTTCTCATAATAATCTGTAAGTAATATAACATTAATTAACATTAGAAACATAGACAATGGTTTGTCATCAACTATAATATGACATTAATTGAACTAACACAATTACAAAGACAAAGTAAATTAAGAAACTGTTGATTAACTACAACCTTGGCCTTAATTGAATTACTGATGTTGATTAAATATCAGCCTATTTGAACATCAACTGTTTCCTCTTCTACAGCTTCCCTCACCCAACAAACTTCTTCATCACGAAGCATTATAGTTTCTTCCAATTGTTGGCTCATATATGGCTCGATTTGTGGATCAGTCGAACTCATATCAAATAAACCTCTTTGAGACATCTTCACCGCCACTTGCCAGTCTGGTTGTAATGGGTCTGCAACATATCAAACTTGCTCTGCTTGGGATGCCAGGATGAAAAGTTCATTGGTAATTCGATCATCTCAGTACAACAAATGATTGAAGTTGACTAACGTGAAATTGAAGACATCTTGTATCTTCTCGTGAATGTTGTCAATCCAATCACACTTAAACAACACATACTTCTTCTTATTGGAATATCAAATCTCAACAATATCTGTCAATTGTCCATAATAGTACACAGACCCCACACGAGGATTCTTGTCTTTCCGACTAGCATAACTTATGGTATCGGCCTTCAAAGCTACACCACAATTTTGTGTGGCTAGATGGTCATCCATGGCCTTTACTCAATACCGAAACCCATTCATTAAATACCCGTTGAACCTCCTTGCCAGGTTATGAGGACCATTTTCCAATACAGTAATCTCTTCAAAAAATGTGACATCACTAGTCCTTCGCAAAGTTTGAACCTATTTTAAAAAATAAAAATTGTAAAATTTAAAATGTAGTTTGACTTAGGTAAATAGAATCTGTAGATTTAAATACATACATGTTCTTTGAACCAAATGTGAAAAGTTTCAAAATGTTCATGCCGAAGCTGATGATCATCAACACGAGGCATTTTGACCTTAAGTTCTTCAAGGTGTTTGCTGTGTAGATTGAAATTTTATCAAAAAAAACAAAATTTGGTTCAAAATTCAATGAAACATAATAAAATATTGAGTGAGTGACATAACTTACTTTATGAATGGTTGAACCGTAGATGTATTGAATAAGACATACCGATGAGTTTGTGCCCAAGAAGTGTTATCAAGATAAAAGCTTGTGATTTCACCAACAGCACGACCCAGATTTTCATCACCACTGTAGTTCCTCACGGGTCAATTAGATTTAGTTTCCACATCATTGAGATATTGTGCACAAAAATTCATGCATTCTTCCATAAGATATCCTTTAGCAATTGAACCTTCTAGATGAGCTCTATTACGCACATATTGCTTCAAAGTAAGAAGATACCTTTCAATTGGATACATCCATCGAAACTAAATCGATCCACCCAATAATGCTTCGTCAGCTAGATGGATAGGCAAGTGCTCCATTATATCAAAAAAAGGAGGAAATATTGTCTCTAGATGACAAAGTGTTACAGCGATACGATCTTGAATATATTGCAAATCCGTCACACGATTCACTTTGGAACACAATTGTCTAAAGAAATTGCTCAATTCAATCAAAGGTTCAATTACATTCTTCGGTAACGATCTTTGAATGGCCAATGGAATTAGTTGTTGCATCAGAATATGACTATCATGGCTCTTAAGACCCCCAATACTTCTATCATGTAAGCGTACGCGACGCGATATATTGGATGAATACCCGTCGGGAACTCTAACTTCCTTCAATACTTTCAAGAACAAATCTTTCTCATCCTTGGTCATCGTGAATTGTGCAGGTGGTAAATAAGCTTTATTCGACCCTCTTAACTACAAATGTAGGGGTTTTCTAATATTTATTTCTTGTAAATCACGCCGAGCATTAACACCATCCTTTGATTTTCCTACAACCCCTAATATTGTTCACAACACATTGTCACAAACATTCTTCTCTATATGCATCACATCGAGGTTATGTCTAATTAGATTGTGCTCCCAATATGGTAGTTCATAGAAGATACTCTTTTTCTTCTAGCTATGGGTGTGATGTCCAGCTTTCTCCTTCTCTACTTGTCTCCTATGCCTCTACTTAAGGTCATCCCTCTTGTATTGGGTTAAAATACCCTCAGATTCTAATTGTAGCAGCATCTCAGTTCCAGACAACAATTTTGGTTTGAATCTGACTTCCCAACTACCATCAAATGATACTTTATCCTTTCGGAATTTATGGCCACTAGGTAAAAATCTGCGATGACCCAAGTATGATTGTTTCCTACTATGCTTCAACCAACACAATGTAGTTTCCCTATTGCAACAAGGACATGCATATTCGCCTTTAGTGCTCCATCTTGACAAGTTTGCATATGCAGGAAAATCACTAATTGTCCACAATAAAGTTGCATGCATTTGAAACATTTGATTTGTTGATTGTAGATGTCCCCAAACGCCACGGGGAGGAACGAGGTCCCCGTTCCGTTCGTATTGGGGTCACTACAGCTCGGACTCTCAAATTGTCACGGTTCTAAGTCTGAACCAAAGAGTCCAAATCCGGCAAATCGTTTTGAGAAAACAGATTTTGAAAGAATTGCCAAATATGGACTGCTTTGCCAGATACAAAGTCGCCACCTAAATGTTTTATTTTGGGGAAATTTAGGAAACCCTGACTCGTTTGCCTAAGGCCACGTGTCCGTCATCACCAAAGTTGCCTCGGCTCGGGAACTTGGGTACGATTGGGGAAGGTCACTTCGTGAGCACCCCCGCTCGCCCGATCAAAGATCGGCCTCTACTAACCATGATATCTGTTTTTGAAAATATTATGCGTTCTTATTCTGGTTATTAGCCTAGATTTACTATGTGATGCGCATAGCATACAAGTATAGACTGGATCGCCTGAATTGGAACAAAACATTTCATGTTTGTTTATTTGAAAATGGTTTGATGGTGCTACCCGCAAGTAGGCTAAGACATGGATTTGCCACCCTCGGGCGGGCTTAGAAATACATGATTTTGCCACTATCTAATGGGCTTAAAACATACATTTGATGAATTGTTCCAATTTAAATAACCCAACCTTCACCCACAGGCATTCAAGCAATTATATCACATAAGCATATAGCCTCATTGTAAGCATGCTCTTCATGACAGTCACTCACACACATGCAAGGATGCTAAAGCATAAAACTTACCGAGTACTCCACGCCAAAACAGAAGCTTATTAGAAATCCATGCATGATCCTAGCTATACAGAAATGCCTAATGCAACACATGCAAAATGCAACTAAGATAGGCTCGGCTATTTTAAACATAGCATATGAAATGCTACAGCTAACATGTATTCAACTTGGAATTGAAAATACAATGCAGTTAGTATGATGCGCCGAGCCCGGTGCATGCAAAACAAATGAATGAATGCAAACATGCTATCATACTATATGCTAATTGAAACATGCCCTAATCTAACCATCATAAGCAGGTAAATAAAAGGGAAGAAAGACGTGGGGTTGGAAGACATAAATCACACGCACACACACTTATTACAACATTGCCCTCGCACAGAGGGTCGTCCGATAAATATATCAGTCCGAATAAATATTACAGTCCAAATAATTACAAATCCTAAATTAATTAACAAATTAAACTAGGTAAGCTGTAAACTAGCATGCAAGCTAGGGACTGCCTCGACGCTGCTTATATCGGATATGATGATGCATGTCGGGTTGCTTTGTGCAGAAATCCACGCGATGCCCCGGTTTGGCTCTGTTTGCAATTGTTCTTGGAATGCGTGCCAAGCTCCGGAAGGCTGTCGATTTCTGATTTGCTGCAACAGAGAGCAACAAGGGGGCATGGCAAAGTATTTTCACATATGTATGCATGACTATCTTTAGGGAATGTAGTCCTCGATCCTCGTCAACCAATCACGCATCTCGATGCATGATGGCCGAGGAGTCAAATTGCACGACTCAATATGAAATGAATGCACATATGGCACAAAACAAGGCCTAGACTCCATCCTGGATAATCCGGAGTGTCGGCGACCGAGGAATTGAGACACGTTTCTGTCACTCGAGTACGAAACCCCCTCGTTTCCCGTGCTCGGGCTAACTCCTATCCCAACACGATGCAATATGCATGACATGCATGAAATGCAACTAAGATAAACTCTACATGCACAATGCTAGGAAATGCATACACGATGCACGGATAAACATGGCATACACAATGCGCTAACATACGGCCTAGCATACACAATGTATATGAAGTGAAATGGCATACACATGCAATATGGCTTACACCAACGTGAGTGGAACCTCAGCCGCACTCACATAGGAGGCCATGAGATGAAAATGAGACACTCGAAATGCGTGCACACATGCACACAAACCGTGGACCGAACCTAAGGCACAAATGCCACTCTAAAAGGGCATGGCAAGGCATGAGACATGGTATGCAGACATGGTATGCAAACATGAAAATTCAGCGCTTAAATATGACACAAACAGCCCCCGAATCATGGAAACATGGCACCCCGATGCATGGAATGAGACCCGAAACTCGAAAACTAGGCCATGAATGACTTATAGCTATACAAAGCATGCATTATTTGAACATGAAGTGTGAAGAAAGATTCAAGAAAGTCCAAAACAAGCATATTTATAGTTTTAAGCAAGGCCAAACAATGGACAAAAATGGACTAAACTAGCATGCGAAAATGGCCCCGTAAGAGAGGTAATGAAGCAAGTAGCAGCTCCTGCCCCAAATGGCCAGAGCCCTTCACAAAGTTGAATAGGATCTCAAATGAAGCACTTTATAGTTTATAACAAGCCAAGATCTAAAAGAAAAATAGGCCTAAAACAATGTGCAAAAATGGCCAAAAGGGAGACAAGAAGCAAGTGATGGTTTCTGGCCTCAAAAAGGGGAGGGCCCTTCAATAAAGTTGAAGGAGGGCCCAAAACATGGTATTTTCCAGTTAGTGGCCAAATCCAAAACGTGAACATGCAGCCTAAAATACTATGCAAATAAGGCCTAAAAAGAGGTTTAAACACAAAGTGTAAAAGGGGAGCTCAACACAGAATACTCTTGATCAAACATGAGAGTGGTAAAATAAGGCTATTTAAATTTCGGACCAGAGCCTAAAAACACAAGCACAAGGGGCTAACAAAACATGCAAAATAAGGCCAAAAGAGGGATAAAGAGGCAAGTGACAAAAAGGAACCTAAACAGTGAAGAGCCCTTCAACAATGTTGAAGAAGGGCTCAAAATAAGCCACTTCAAGTATATAACCAAGCTCAGAATAGTTTAAAAAAGGCCTAAAACTACTATGCAAGAAAGAGGCATACAAGAGAGGTAAAGAAGAAAGTGGTAGCTAGAGACCTTAAAACATGGAAGGACACATATAACAAACATGAAAAATACATCAAAAATGACTATTTTCAGTTAGGGTCGAGCCCAAAAATGGGAAGAGTATGGCTAATATTTGAGCAAAAATAGGGCAAGAAAGAGGGAGGAGAGGACTTACCCTTGAAGACCAATGTCTTTGACAAACTCTTGGCTTGAGTTGGTGGCTCTTTAGCTCTGAAAAACAGCTCCAAGTGGGTGGAATGGATGGGTGGTGGTGTGATGCTAGGTGGTGGTGAAGAAATGGTGTAGGGTTTTGGAGAGGTTTTGGTGCGTGGAAGAGAATGAGAGGGAGAGACAATATAGGAGCTTAGAGAAAATTTTGTAACCCTCAGATGGGAGCTGGAGCTGCTGTTATAATAGGCAAAAGAGGGGGAAAAGAGGGGGAAAATGGGGGGGGAAAGAATTCAAGTTTCCCTCCAAAAGTGCAGCCCCCCCCTCCGGCGAATACAAAATCTGGGGGGAAACATAATTGCATACCTGTAAAGTACCTGGAGAGAGGATCATGGCCGGCCGGCCCTTCCCATGGCCAGCGCGGCCAGGGTCAAAAGGTTCAATCATGATTAGTGGCCGGCCACTTCAGAAAGAGGGCCTCCCATGTGTGCACAACACAACCATGTAGTCAAAAACTGGAGAAAGTGAACCAGGAGAGAGAAAAGGCCACTTTTCAGGAGGGGTTCAAAAGGGTCAAGAACAATTATTGGTCAGCCACTGAATATTGGTGCCTCCCAAGTGTGTACAACACAAATATGTGGTTTAGAGCTTGAAAAAGTGGCCTAAGGGTGTCAACATTGGCTTTTGAGGGAGAAAAAATGGCGACGGAGGGCGATGGAGGAATAAAACTGGTTTTCAGAAACAATTGCTGGCCTCCCACCCTTCTACGACCTTCTTACAATGAAATAAAGGTCCCTGCCAAAATGAACCCAAACCGATGCAAAATGAAGGTTCGGCGCGAAACGCGCAGCCCGAGGCCCGAAAACTGACTGTTTAGGCACCGGAAGTGGTGTTCAACCAACGAAGTTGGTCTCTCGAGCCACAGTGTCCCTCAAAAGGGAGCAAATAAGATGCATGCCGAAAACCGGAGCAAACGGAGGTGGTTAAGCCGGTCCCGAACCGAGGCACACAGCAACGGCTCCGAAAAACCGGAAACCGAACTCCAAACGGGCACATGGCCTACGACCACGAAACGTAGCCTACGGCCACTGAGAGATGATCTACAGGACCTCTCTCTCCCTTCAGAAAAAGGAAAACAGAGAAAAACGAGCCTGGTTCGCAAACGAGGCAAGACACGAAAGAGCCCGGAAAGTCCGGAAGGCAAGGCTCGCAGCCGAGACTCTGAAACTTCTGCACGAGCACAATATGCACCATCACCGAGTGCTCAATCGGTGACGTCTGAGTCTTAAGGGTCGGTCAAAAATGGGTGTCTACAGCTGCCCCTCTTTGACAGAACTCGAAAGTCATAAGTGACGGGAGCGAATGTCAAAGCCTAGAGACGACCCATTTTGTCAAGGCCGAAAGACTTAGAACAAATATGCAAAATAACAAAGATGTGCCGCAGGCATGCCCCAGAGCAGGGGCAAGATGTAAAATGATATGCAGGAAGATTTTGAAATTGGACTTATACGCTACGCGAACCGTTGTTGAAAATTGGGACTTAACGCTGCCCGAAGTCGGTTGAAAATTGGACCCTTATACGCTACGCGAAGCCGGTATGAAAATGGACTTATCCGCTACGCGAAGCCGGTTGATAAATTTGGACTTATTACGCTACGCGAAGCGGTTTTGATAATTGGACTTATACGCCTAATGCCGAAGCCGTATTACTAGATCATGCAAAGAGAGCTGAATGAAGGCAATTATGCGAAATAAATGCAACATTTTTAGTGAATGCTGGCAACCAGTAAACTCGAGCCAAAACTTACACCTCGTGCAGAAGAGGATTAAGAAAATTATGGAATTCTCTCTACGAATATAAGTGTGCATGTGTGATAGATTCAGCAGAGCGAACATGTGATTGATACACAAAAAGGTGAGCACAAGTGTGATAGATCATCTAAGTAACAAGTATGATTAGAGTAACACAAAGTGGGGTGTGTGATTGATACACAAAACGAACGCGTGTGACTTATACACAAAGTAGGCATAGTGTGAGCGTGGTGTGACTGATACACAAAGTGGGCAAGCGAGTGTGTGATAGATACACTATTTTGAGCAACAGTGTAATTGATGATACAAAGGGTGAAGTGAGCAAAAGTGTGATGAGATACACTAAAGGTGAACACAAAGTGTGATAGATGCACTATGTGAACAAAGTATGCGATTGGATATTACTAAATAATGACAGGAAGTGTGAATAGATGCACTTAGTGACAGAGATGATTGGATATACTGAAAATGAACAGCAAAGTGTGATAGATGCACTATTGAAACGAGTATGATTGATATACTAAATGTGAACATAAGATGTGATAGATGCACTAGTGAATCGAGTGTGAATGATACACTGACGGTGAACACAAAGTGTGAAGATAATATATGTGGACAAAGTATGGTTGATATTAACTAGAATGTGAACACGAAGTGTGATAGATTCACTAAAGTGAACAGGTGTGATTGGATACACAAAGTGATAGTGTGTGATTGATAACACTAAATTGTGAACACGAAGTGCTGATAGATGCACTTAGTGAAGCAAGTATGATGGAATACTAAAGCGAACACAAAGTTGATAGATGCACTATGTGACAGGGTGTGATTGATGCACTAATGTGAAACAGAAGGGTGTGATAGATGCACTTGTGTACGAGTGTGATGATACACTTGAAGGTGAACACGAAGTGTGGAAGATGCACTTAGTGAACAAGTATGATTGGATATACTAAAAGCGAAACACGAAGTGTGAATAGAATGCACTTAGTGAACAGAGTATGATTGATTACTAAAATGAACACACAGGGTGTGATAGAATGCACTAAGTGAACAGGTGTGATGGATACCAAACTAAATGAACTTGAGTGTGATTGATACACTAAACAGGCAGACTCGTTGTATCAGATGATAACGCTATACACTAGAGATGAATATTTGTAGCATTGGGTAGATACACAAAATGAGAATGTTGTGTATAGTACACAAAAGTGAATGAAGTGTGATTGGAATATACTAAGTAAGAGAGGTGATTGATACACTAAAATATATTGAAAGTGTGATTGATACACTAAGCGATGACGGTGAGGTACGAAGAAAGTGTGATAGATACATTAAGGCGGTGAATGGAGGTGTGATTGATACACTAACTGATGACTTAAACCGTGCAAACTTCTTCTGAAAATGACCGTACAATCTACAATATCGTGCATGAATGAGAAAGAAACTTGGATCAGGTAACAATGCATTACAATGCATGGCTTAAGAAGCATAAATGGACAGAAACAGCGCTTTAGAGCACCTCATGAGGTGAGTGGCAGTGAGAAACCGCTCTGCTCGAATGGGATCTTTCCCCTTGCCTCTTCGAACACTTACCTTTAAACTTACGTAAAAAAGGCTCTAAAATACTGACGAAGGTTCTCATCGTAGAACATTTGGACGTTGCCTTTCTTCCTGATCATATTCCATTTTCCCTATTCTTCACCAACGGGGTGACAGACTAGGTTGGTTTCAGTTAATCAGATTGAGGGTGGCTTACACGTATCTCAACTATGGGGCTTCCTACGATTTAAGCGGGACACCGCCTTGGGTGTTTAAACACCCCTTTACGTTCTAGCAATCGCC
>NW_021024631.1:1185734-1202170 GCF_004153795.1 Camellia sinensis | reverse complement strand
TGGTGATTTATCGATCTTGCATTGCACTTTGTGAGATTAGATTCAGAACCGTGACATTTGAGACCGAACTGTAGTGAGCCCAATGAACAAAACAGGATTTTCCCGGGACGTCTACAGCTACCTATATAGACGGCAAGTTGAAGTTGGCCAAAATAGAGAATACCAAACTAATGGCCGAGTTGGAGGAGACAAAAAAGGCCCAAGAGTGCGCAAAGGCAGATGCAGCCAAGACATTTCATTCCAGCGAGCTTCAAGCCAAAGAATTATATATAGATGAAGCATTGAAGTTTGAAAACCAAGGCTTCAAACATGGATGGCTCAAAGCTTTGGCAACTGCCAAGGTGAGGGGGGGAAAATCAATTCAAATTTCCCCCCAAAAATAGGCCTAAAAGAGAGTTAAAGAGGCAAGTGATAGTAGGAGACCTCAAACAGCAAAAGGTCCTTAATCAAACATGAAAAGGAGCTCAAAATATGACTATTTACAGTTTGGGTCGGAGACCAAAAATGCTTGCGGAGTACGAAACGCCCCTCGTTTCTCATGCTCGGGCTAACTCCTATCCCCAACACGATGCAATATGCATGACATGCATGAAATGCAACTAAGATACAACCTATCATGCACAATGCTAGGAAATGGCATACACGATGCACGAGATAACATGGCATACACAATGCGCTAACATACGGCCTAGCATACACAATGCTATGAAATGAAATGGCATACACAATGCAATATGGGCTTACACCAACGTGAGTGGACCTCAGCCGCACTCACATAGGAGGCCATGAGATGAAAATGAGACACTCGAAATGCGTGCACACATGCACACAAACCGTGGACCGAACCTAAGGCACAAATGCCACTCTAAAAGGGCATGGCAAGGCATGAGACATGGTATGCAGACATGGTATGCAAACATGAAAATTTCAGCGCTTAAATATGACACAAAACAGCCCCGAATCATGGAAACATGGCACCCGATGCATGGAATGAGACCCGAAACTCGAAACTAGGCGCATGGAATGACTTATAGCTATACAAAGCATGCATTATTTGAACATGAAGTGTGAAGAAAGATTCAAGAAAGTCCCAAAACAAGCATATTTATAGTTTTAAGCAAGGCCAAACAATGGACAAAAATAGGACTAAACTAGCATGCGAAAATGGCCCCGTAAGAGAGGTAATGAAGCAAGTAGCAGCTCCTGGCCCCAAATGGCCAAGAGCCCTTCAACAAAGTTGAATAGGATCTCAAAATGAAGCACTTTATAGTTTATAACAAGCCACAGATCTAAAAGAAAATAGGCCTAAAACAATGTGCAAGAAATGGGCCAAAAGGGAGACAAAGAAGCAAGTGATGGTTTCTGGCCTCAAAAAGGGGAGGGCCCTTCAATAAAGTTGAAGAGGGGCCCAAAACATGGTATTTTCCAGTTAGTGGCCAAATCCAAAACAGTGAACATGCAAGCCTAAAATACTATGCAAAATAAGGCCTAAAAAGAGGTTTAAACACAAAGTGTAAAAGGGGAGCCTCAAACAGCAAAATACTCTTGATCAAACATGAAGAGGTGGTCAAAATAAGGCTATTTAAATTTCGGACCAGAGCCTAAAAACACAAGCACAAGGGGCTAACAAAACATGCAAAAATAAGGCCAAAAGAGGGATAAAGAGGCAAGTGACAAAAGGAAGCCTCAAACAGTGAAGAGCCCTTCAACAATGTTGAAGAAGGGCTCAAAATAAGCCACTTCACAGTATATAACCAAGCTCAGAATAGTTTAAAAAAGGCCTAAAATACTATGCAAGAAAGAGGCATACAAGAGAGGTAAAGAAGAAAGTGGTAGCTAGAGACCTTAAACATGGAAGGACCATATAACAAACATGAAAAATACATCAAAAAATGACTATTTTCAGTTAGGGTCGGAGCCCAAAAATGGAAGAAAGTATGGCTAATATTTTGAGCAAAATAGGGCAAGAAAGAGGGAGGAGAGGACTTACCCTTGAAGACCAAGTCTTTGACAACTCTTGGCTTGAGTTTGGTGGCTCTTTAGCTCTGAAAAACAGCTCCAAGTGGGTGGAATGGATGGGTGGTGGTGTGATGCTAGGTGGTGGTGAAGAAATGGTGTAGGGTTTGGAGAGGTTTTGGTGCGTGGAAGAGAATGAGAGGGAGAGACAATATAGGAGGCTTAGAGAAAAATTTTGTAACCCTCAGATGGGAGCTGGAGCTGCTGTTATATAGGCAAAAGAGGGGGAAAAGAGGGGGGAAAATGGGGGGGGAAAGAATTCAAGTTTCCCTCCAAAAGTGCAGCCCCCCCCCTCCGGGCGGATACAAAATCTGGGGGGAAACATAATGCATATCTGTAAAGTACCTGGAGAGAGGATCATGGCCGGCCGGCCCTTCCCATGGCCAGCCGGCCAAGGGTCAAAAGGTTCAATCATGATTAGTGGCCGGCCACCTCAGAAAGAGGGCCTCCCATGTGTGCACAACACAACCATGTAGTCAAAAACTGGAGAAAGTGAACCAGGAGAGAGAAAAGGCCACTTTTAGGAGGGGTTCAAAAGGGTCAGACACAATTATTGGTCAGCCACGTGATATTGGTGGCCTCCCAAGTGTGTACAACACAAATATGTGGTTTAGAGCTTGAAAAAGTGGCCTTAGGGTGGTCAACATTGGCTTTTGAGGGAGAAAAAATGAGCGACGGAGGGCGATGGAGGAATAAAACTGGTTTTCAGAACAATTGCTGGCCTCCCACCCTTCTACGACCTTCTTAACAATGAAATAGAGGTCCCTGCCAAAAATGAACCCAAACCGATGCAAAATGAAGGTTCGGGCGCCGAAACGCGCAGCCCGAGGCCCCGAAAACTGACTGTTAGGCACCGGAAGTGGTGTTCAACCACGAAGTTGGTCTCTCGAGCCACAGTGTCCCTCAAAAGGGAGCAAATAAGATGCATGCCGAAAACCGGAGCAAACGGAGGTGGTTAAGCGGTCCCGAACCGAGGCACACAGCCAACGGCTCCGAAAAACCGGAAACCGAACTCCAAACGGGCAAAATGGCCTACGACCACGAAACGTAGCCTACGGCCACTGAGAGATGATCTACAGGACCTCTCTCTCCCTTCAGAAAAGGAAAACAGAGAAAACGGAGCCTGGTTCGCAAACCGAGGCAAGACACGAAAGAGCCCGGAAGTCCGGAGGCAAGGCTCGCAGCCGAGACTCTGAAACTTCTGAACGAGCACAATATGCACCATCACCGAGTGCTCAATCGGTGACGTCTGAGTCTTAAGGTCGGTCAAAAATGGGGTGTCTACAGCTGCCCCTCTTTGACAGAACTCGAAAGTCATAAGTGACGGGAGCGAATGTCAAAGCCTAGAGACGACCCATTTTTGTCAAGGCCGAAGACTTAGACAAATATGCAAAATAACAAAGATGTGCCCGCAGGCATGCCCACAGGCAGGGGGCAAGATGTAAAATGATATGCAGGAAGATTTTGATAATTGGACTTATACGCTACGCGAAGCCGGTTTGATAATTGGACTTATACGCTACGCGAAGCCGGTTTGATAATTGGACTTATACGCTATGCGAAGCCGGATATTACTCATGATCATGCAAAGAGAGCTGTAATGAAGCAATTATGCGAAATAAATGCAACATTTTAAGTGAATGCTAGGCAACCAAGTAAACTCGAGCCAAACTACACCTCGTGCAGAAAGGATGTAAGAAAATTATGGAATTCTCTCTACGAATATAGTGTGCATGTGTGATAGATACACAGAGCGAACATGTGATTGATACACAAAAAGGTGAGCACAAAGTGTGATAGATGCACTAAGTGAACAAGTATGATAGATACACAAAGTGGGAGTGTGTGATTGATACACAAAGCGAACGCGTGTGATTGATACACAAAGTAGGCATAGTGTGAGCGTGTGTGACTGATACACAAAGTGGGCAAAGCGAGTGTGTGATAGATACACTATTTGAGCAAAGTGTAATTGATATACAAAGGGTGAAGTGAGCAAAGTGTAATGGATACACTAAAGGTGAACACAAAGTGTGACAGATGCACTATGTGAACAGAGTATGATTGATATACTAAATGTGAACATGAAGTGTGATAGATGCACTTAGTGAACGAGTGTGATGGATACACTGACGGTGAACACAAAGTGTGATAGATGCATTATGTGGACAAAGTATGGTTGATATACTAGATGTGAACACGAAGTGTGATAGATGCACTAAGTGAACAGGTGTGATGGATACACAAAGTGATAGTGTGTGATTGATACACTAAATGTGAACACGAAGTGTGATAGATGCACTTAGTGAACAAGTATGATGGATATACTAAAAGCGAACACAAAGTGTGATAGATGCACTATGTGAACAGGGTGTGATTGATGCACTAAATGTGAACAGGAAGTGTGATAGATGCACTTAGTGAACGAGTGTGATGGATACACTGAAGGTGAACACGAAGTGTGATAGATGCACTTAGTGAACAAGTATGATTGATATACTAAAAGCGAACACGAAGTGTGATAGATGCACTTAGTGAACAGAGTATGATTGATATACTGAAAAATGAACACACAGTGTGATAGATGCACTAAGTGAACAGGTGTGATGGATACACAAACTAAATGAATGAAGTGTGATTGATACACTAAACGAGAATGTATGTGATAGATACACTAAAGTGAATATGTGCATGGTAGATACACAAAATGAGAATGTGTGTGATAGATACACAAAAGTGAATGAAGTGTGATTGATATACTAAGTGAAGAGAGTGTGATTGATACACTAAATAAATGAAGTGTGATTGATACACTAAGCGAACGAAGAAAGTGTGATAGATACATTAAGGGTGAATGAGGTGTGATTGATACACTAACTGAATGAACTTAAACGGAACTTCTTTGAATGAACCGTACATACAATATCGTGCATGAATGAGAAAGAAACTTGATAGGTACAATGCATTACAATGCATGATGTTTAAGGAAAGCAATAAATGGACAAAACAGCGCTTTAGATAGCACCTCATTGAGTGGGCAGTGAAACCGCTCTGCTCGGATGAGGATCTTCCCTGTGCTCTCTCGAACACTTACCTTTAACTTACAGTACAAAGGCTCTAAAATACTGACAAGGGTTCTTTCATGTAGAACATTTGGACGTCCTTTCTTCCTGATCATATTCACAACTTTCCCTATTCTCCAACGGGGTGACAGACTAGGTTGGTTCGGTATCCAGAATTGAGGTGCATACACGCTATCTCAACCTATGGGGCTTCCATACAGATTTCAAGCTGAGGACGCGCCTCTGGGTATTTAAACCAGACTTTAGTCCCGGAAATCCCGAACCTTTACGTTCTAGGCATTAGCCATTCGAACTCTAGTTTCCACCTTCGCAGTTGGTCTCTTAGGAACTCATTGCGAACACAGCCAAGATGCCTCTGGCAGGGAATGGTACTCAGGGATAGCACTTTTGATCGCCATTCTAGCTTGAAGCAAACTTGATCTTGAGCTTGAGGTTGAGGCACACTCGTACTTCGGAGCAATGGCAAAACCTGAAGAGGTACACACGGAATGTAGTCTCGGAACTTACTGAAGTTGAAACAGACTCAGATGCTTGACATTTCCTCTTTTCTTTTGCTTTGTAGTCTGGAACCCATATAGCTTCAAATAGGTCCTGGTTTTATTGTTCCCACATGACCTGGGTTGAACCCTGCGGTTTTTATGAAAGAACAAATCTTATTTTGCACAGATGTGGAGAACGGCACGGCACTCTGAGCACAAAACGATTTATTTTTGAAGTTGAGAATGAGTTCTCGACCAGGTATTGAGCCTACGACTGACCACAGCCAAAACGACTAAAAAAAAGAAAACAAAGGTAAAATGACCTAAACACAACGAGACACGCTCAGAAAGACTCAAAACAAGATTTGAGACAGATAAAACAAAAGACACGACATACAAACATGCACAGGGAGCCTGTTTCTCTGGGTATTGTTTCCCACACTTTCTCATTTGTGATTCTCACATCACTTGGCCTTCAAGCTCGGTTTTTCTCACAAAATCCTTTTCTCATTTTTCTCTCATCGTACATCTTTCTATTCTTTATTCTCTTATTTTTATCCCTCCCCAGGGTGGTTGATGGATAAACAAAAAGTTGTGGGCTCTTGCCCGTAGCACTCAGCTAGATTCTTCTTTTTCTGCGCGCAGCTAGTGAGTTCCTCCCTCAGAGGGTCTGTGCTACAACAGGATGTGTAGCAAATCTGCAGCTGACATCGGCTGTCGATGCTCTGCCGGGGAGTTTGGATGTGGTTAGATCTGCCCAGATGAGGGAGTGGGATATCTTGATCCATTCCAGTTCGTGCTTCACACTCGGCATGATACCTTGTTGCTTGGAGGATGAGAGAGCTTTCAGCTCCTTTGTTGACAGTTTTAGTTGTGCCCTTTTCTGGCAGGGAGAGTGCCCTTCTTGGCCAGTATGGTGCCCTTTCTGGCAAATGCATTGACAACGGGGGGGAAAGACAAGAAGCCTGACTCAACTGTGCCCTTAGTTCATTATTTTGACCATTTTTTGTTTTTGACGTTCTGCTAAAACAATTTTGACCAACATGAGAGTTAGATTAACACACTTGTTCGATTTTTTATTTGAAATCATGCAAGTCAGGTTATGAGCACTGAAAATTTTCCTTTTTTGGGTCCAAGAAATGGTCTAGTTTGGGAAAATGAAATAATTTTTGAGAAATTAGTCAACCTCAGTAAAAATTTTCAAAAACTATTTTTGCAAACGGCCACTGCTCAACGAGTACGGAACCTACTCTTGAGATGCACAACCTCATATCCGAAGGAAAATTGCCCCTTGCCTGAAGGACACTGCATGGCAACGGAAAATTGCCCCTTGTTTGAATGACGCCGCAGCATACTGAATGGCAACAGAAAGTGACCCCCTGTTTGGATGATGTCGCAGCGCATTGTAATCAGTCCTCAGAGTGACGATCATAACCGAACCCTCGGATACAGAGAAGGCAAAGATGATCAAAACCATTACATGGACACAGTCGATTTGGATTGTTTTACGGCTGGACTTCAGAATGAAGTTGCCTACGTATCCCAAAGATAGGAATCAAGCCTTACGTAGTTCGGGGTTAAGGTACACTCGGGTATTTAACCTCTCCTTTTGCGCTCTAACTTTTGCCAAAGCCGCACTTCTGGGTTTTCAACCTTGCGAGCTATGTTTTTTTTTTTTTTCAATTTTTGTGTTCTTTTCATTTCTTTTTTGATTTTCTTTTTTTGTTCTTTTCTTTTTTTCTTTCTTTTTTTCTTTCTTTTTTGTTCTTTTGTTCTTTTCTCTTTTTTTGTTCTTTTTCTTCTTTTCTTGCTCTAACTTTTGCCTGGGCCGCCCTCCCGGGTTTTCGGCCCAGCGAGCCTCTCCAGGGTAAAAGTATAGCTTTGTCCATGTCAAATGGTTTTGAGATCCCGAAGTCATCTGAATCCAGGAGAATGGTTGTTGTTCGCTGACGATGCAAGAGTCCATCCAATGGAGGGTGAATTTGCCCCTAGTGTTTGTGGATAGGAACTCAGTTGTCCTTCAACAATGTCTTCTTCTTTCCTCCCTTCTGGGGTTTGGCATTCTTGCTGATCTTCATCTTGGACTTTTCGAGCACATTTGACATTTTTCTGCCCCTAGGTCGAGGGCTGCTTCGAATCTGGCCAAACAGGCCTCACATTATGGTTGACCTTTGAACTTTCTGAGCCCGAGTTCGAGGTTTAAAAGCAAGGGGTCGAGTCTCAAGGTTGAGAGTGACCCTAGGCTGCACAATCTCAAGAGCGATTCCACACAGGTCTTCGCAGGACCGCGCAAAACATTTTTTTGAAATCTTTTAAGAAAACGATTAGTCGCTTGCGCTGAAGACAATGTAGAACCAATCTAGATCAAGCCAGGATCCTTCTCAGTACTCACATTAACAAGCATGATCTCATTCATTAAGGGCTTAGCACGCCTCTCTTTCTCTCAATTGATCAAATTTTTGCAAATCCCGAGGAATTCCTTCCTATTTGTTTTCACCACAGTGTTCAAAAAGTTTGGAAAAACTTAGGTCAATGCAATGAATTCAAGGCACAGAAAAGTAGGTGAAAAGTACTGCCGTTTGATTCAAATTTTCTGGCACAATTGGCGCACGGCCGAAGCAAACACAAGAGTGTGAGAATCACTGCTGTTTTATTCAAATCTGTTGGTACAACTTGCTCCCCGGCAGAAACAGACTCAAAAGAAAACAAAAGGATAAACACAAAACAAAATAGTGATATCCGAAGTAACACCCCCGGAATCACCCGACTCTAACAAAACAGGACTGACTCGATACAACAAGACAAACCCTTAATCAAAAAGACCGACTCAAAACAAAGAGACAGACTCAAAACAAAACCACAGAACTGACTCAACACCCAAGTCAGAAGCTACAAAAACCAGTATTCACAAATGCTCAAAACAGTGCGTGCCACACGCCACATCTGGAGTAAACTGAGTGCTGCCCGTAGGTGGTTCATCCCTGGATCACATCACATTATCCCCCACAAGTTCACTAATCAAGTGCCGATAGACTTTGCAGGACCTGGTGCGGTAATGACCCCATTGTCAAACAGATCTTGTACATCATGGCACAGACGAAAGCAACTGTCGGTGTCATGACCGGTTTGTTGATGGTAGGCGCAGTATTTAGTCTGATCATGCTTTGTAGGGATAGGATCGGGTAGGGCCCGTTGTTCCAACTGTTTCAGATGCCCTTTCCGGATTAAGACCTCTAGAGCGTTTGACAAAGGCATATGAAGTGGGGTGAAAACCCTCTTGACTCGGGTTGGGTATTTGGTTCCTTGTGAGCTACTTCCGGACGCACCGATGAATGGGGTAGCTGTTTTTGATACGGTAGTGGTAACCATGCCCACATCAGAAGATCTTGCAGCTACATCACCACTGGTGGTCGCATTCGAACTGCGGGAAAACGCCCTCATGGGCTACTCCTTCTCCTGGTCAAGAAGGCCCTGCTTCATAGCGTCCTCGATCTGTACTCCCATCTCATGTAAGTCTGAAAAGGTGGGGAAGGGGAGAACGATCATTTTCTGCATAAGCTTGGGCTAGAGATTGCGCACAATCATCCGAATTTGATCTTTGTCAGTGGGCCTAAGGGTCATCATTGAGGCCTTGGCCCTCCAGCGGGCTACGAAATCAGAAAAACTCTCCTTAGGCTCTTGCCTTGTTGTCTCAAGATCACGGGTTGTGACCTCGATTTGCGTGTTATAGGAGTACTGCGCAACGAAGGCCTCGGCCATCTCATCCCAGTTCCGTTTGACATCGTCTTTTAATTTTGCATACCAGATAGCGGCCACACCTAACAGGGTCCGGCCGAATAAAGAAAGTTTTTGTAGTCTGGTGAGGCCCATCGGCCTTAGTATGTTCGAAAACAACCGGAGGTGCACTATGGGATCGCCAGATCCATCAAATCGGTCGATGTGTGGCATCTTAAATCTGTCCGGCAGTGTCACAGCTGCGTCAGTATACCCGTCCTCAATGTCCAGAATGGATTTTACTCCCTGAGATTTCTTGAACATCTTTTCTAGCTTGATCACCTTCAGCGCTGTAGGGTCTAACTTGAACTCAAAGGGTGAATCCGGCAGGTTGATCGGTGCTTTAGACAGCTGGGGTAAGATTAGGGGCAGAGCCGGTCCTGTCGGAATGTTCGTATCTCCCTGGACATTTGGTGCCTCCTCGGGTGCTGGAACTCCTGGTGGGGGAGGGGCTTGGTGCGAAGCAGATGCTCCATTTTGTTGCTGTAGCCAGGTAATTAACTCTGCATGTTGGGCCATCACAACGGCCTGCTGTTTGGCAAATTCCGCCTGACGGGCAGTGTCTTGCTGCATGAGTTTCATACTTTCTTGCATCTGGTGCATCATTGCCTCCATCCCTGATGTGTTCTGCTGATCCATCTAACTGACTGGTATCTATCCCTGCAGTAGAAACTGAGACCTCAGCCTGACTGTTCACTGATGGGGTGGATAAGGGTCACTGATCTGGTAACTGCTGAACTGGTGATTTGTGCCTGACTGGCCTCTTTTACCCTGCCTCTGGCGGAGGAACACTGATTCGCCCTTGAACTGAATCTCTGACCTGACAAAGTCTATCAGCACAAGTCCGATGAACCTCGAGGGATATCGGAGCCTTCTGAAGCTATGGTTCCAAGACTACCCTAGCAAAAAAGAAAACATGCAGCATCTTAGCCTGATTTCACCTAAACAGATATGAGCATAGTTGAATGAGTGTGCTCTCTACTGAATTCTGCCCAAAATTCTACCGGTGAACTGATACCCTCAGGTAAAACTGATTCCCAAATACTGATGCCGCAGGCCTGATACCCAGACTTGCAAACTGTTGCACGCATTCCTGTAGAGACGCACTCTAAAAGCACATAACAAACAAGTGAGAGCCAAAACACCCCTATGTTGGGGTAGGGTTTCCCTGTCCTATTTTGTCAGGAGCTAGGGTTTCACTACGCACGCAGCGGTTTCAAACAACCTATAAACGGGTAAGTAACCTGTCCTAGTTTGGAATGGTCACTATGGATCCGAATATGCACTAGGTCGAATGGTCAAAACGGTGCCCCGGTAAAATCGGGGTTTGTGTTCCCATACTGGCAGAGCCCAAAACCGGTCAACCTTATGGTCATGCCTTGACAAGACAAGCCTCCAGCAAACCGTTCAGGAATAGCAGTTGGCAATCACGATGTCCTAGGCGCACCAATGCAAATGCAATGCAAAGAAACACACAAGTGTAGTCAAAAACAGATATCATGAGTTCGAGTCAAGTTCTCTAAATCCCCAGCAGAGTCGCCAGAAACTGTAGACGTCCCCGAACGCCCCGGGGAGGAACGAGGTCCCCGTTCTATTCGTATTGGGGTCACTACAGCTCGGACTCTCAAATTGTCACGGTCCTAAGTCTGAACCAAAGAGTCCAAATTCGGCAAATCGTTTTGAGAAAACAAATTTTGAAAGAAGTGCCAAACATGGACTGCTTTGCCGGATACAGAGTCGCCACCTAAATGTTTTATTTTGGGGAAATTTAGGAAACCCTGACTCGTTTGCCTAAGGCCATGTGTCCGTCATCACCAAAGTTGCCTCGGCTCGGGAACTTGGGTACGATTGGGGAAGGTCACTTCGTGAGCACCCCCGCTCGCCCAATCAAAGATCGGCCTCTACCAACCATGATATCTATTTTTGAAAACATTATGCGTTCTTATTCCGGTTATTAGCCTATATTTACTATGTAATGTGCACAGCATACAAGTATAGACTGGATCGCCTGAATTGGAACAAAACATTTCATGTTTGTTTATTTGAAAATGGTTTGATGGTGCTACCCGCAAGTAGGCTAAGACATGGTTTCCACGCTTCGGGCGGGCTTAGAAAAACATGATTTTGCCACTATCTAGTGGGCTTAAAACACACATTTGATGAATTGTTCATTTTAAATAACCCACCTTCACCCACAGGCATTCAGGCAGTTATATCACATAAGCATATAGCCTCATAGTAAGCATGCTATTCATGGTAGTCACTCACCGCATGCAAGGATGCTAAAGCATAAAACTTACCGAGTACTCCACGCCAAAACAGAAGCTTATTAGAAACCATGCATGATCACTAACTATACAGAAATGCCTAATGCAACACATGCAAAATGCAACTTAGTAGGCTCGGCTATTTTAAACATGGCATATGAAATGCTACAGCTAACATGTATCAACTTGAAAATTGAAAATACAATGCAGTTAGTATGAATCGAGCCGAGCCCGGTGCATGGCAAAACAGATAATGATGCAAACCATGCTATCATACTGTATGCTAATTGAAACATGCCCTAATCTAACCATCATAAGCGGGTAAATAAAAGGGAGAAAGACGTGGGGTTGGAAGACATACATCACACACACGCACACTTATTACAATTGTGCCCTCGCGTAGAGGGTCTGAATAAATAATATACAGTCCCGAATAAATGTTACAGTCCAAATAATTACAAAATCCTAATTAATTAACAAATTAAACTAGGTAAGTTGTAAACCAGCATGCAAGCTAGGGACTGCCTCGACGCTGCTACGGATGATGAATGATGCATGTCCGGGTTGCTTTGTGCAGAAATCCACTGCGATGCCCCGGTTTGCCTCTGTTTGCAATCGTTCTTGGAATGCGTGCCAAGCTCCGGAAGGCTGTCAATTTCTGATTTGCTGTAACAGAGAGCAATAAAGGGGCATGGCAAAGTATTTTCACATCTGTATGCATGACTACTCTTCAGGGAGTGTAGTCCTCGATCCTCGTGCCACCAATCACGCATCTCGATGCATGATGGACGAGGAGTCGAATTGCACGACTCAATATGAAATGAATACACATATGGACACAACAAGGCCTAGACTCCATCATGGATAATCCAGAGTGTCGGCAACCGAGGAATTGAGACACGTTCCGTCACTCGGAGTACGAAACGCCCCTCGTTTCCTGTGCTCGGGCTAACTCCTATCCCCAGCACGATGCAATATTCATGACATGCATGAAATGCAACTAAGATACAACCTATCATGCACAATGCTAGGAAATGGCATACACGATGCATGAGATAACATGGCATACACAATGCGCTAACATACGGCCTAGCATACACAATGCTATGAAGTGAAATGGCATACACAATGCAATATGGGCTTACACCAACATGAGCGGACCTCAGCCGCACTCACATAGGAGGCCATGAGATGAAAATGAGACACTCGAAATGCGTGCACACATGCACGCAAACCGGGGACCGAACCTAAGGCACAAATGCCACTCTAACAAGGCATGGCAAGGCATGAAACATGGTATGCAAACATGCAAATTTCAGCACTAAAATATGACACAAAACAGCCCCGAATCACGGAAACATGGCACCCGATGCATGGAATGAGACCCGAAACTCGAAACTAGGCGCATGAAATGACTTATAGCTATACAAAGCATGCATTATTTGAACATGAAGTGTGAAGACAGATTCAAGAAAGTCCCAAAACAAGCATATTTATAGTTTTAAGCAAGGCCAAACAATGGACAAAAATAGGACTAAACTAGCATGCGAAAATGGCCCCGTAAGAGAGGTAATGAAGCAAGTAGCAGCTGCTGGCCCCAAAATGGCCAAGAGCCCTTCAACAAAGTTGAAGAAGGGCTCAAAATGAAGCACTTTACAGTTTATATCAAGCCACGGATCTAAACAAAAACAGGCCTAAAACAATGTGCAAGAAATGGGCCAAAAGGGAGACAAAGAAGCAAGTGATGGTTGCTGGCCTCAAAAAGGGAAGGGCCCTTCAACAAAGTTGAAGAGGGGCCCGAAACATGGTATTTTCCAGTTAGTGGCCAAACCCAAAACAGTGCACATGCAAGCCTAAAATACTATGCAAAATAAGGCCTAAAAAGAGGTTTAAACACAAAGTGTAAAAGGGGAGCCTCAAAAGGCAAAAGACCCTTGATCGAACATGAAGAGGGGGTCAAAATAAGGCTATTTACAGTTCGGACCAGAGCCTAAAAACACAAGCACAAGGGTCTAACAAAACATGCAAAAATAAGGCCAAAAGAGGGATAAAGAGGCAAGTGACAAAAGGAAGCCTCAAAAAGTGAATAGACCTTCAAAAATGTTGAAGAAGGGCTAAAAATAAGCCACTTCACAGTTTATAACCAAGCTCAAAACAGTTTAAAAAAAGGCCTAAAATACTATGCAAGAAAGAGGCATACAAGAGAGGTAAAGAAGAAAGTGGTAGCTAGAGACCTTAAACATGGAAGGACCCTAAAACAAACATGAAAAATACATCAAAACATGACTATTTTCTGTTAGGGTCGGAGCCCCAAAATGGAAGCAAGTATGGCTAATATATTGAGAAAAATAGGGCAAGAAAGAGGGAGGAGAGGACTTACCCTTGAAGACCAAGTCTTTGACAACTCTTGGCTTACGTTTGGTGGCTCCTTAGCTCTGGAAAACAGCTCCAAGTGGGTGGAATGGATGGTGGTGGTGTGATGCTAGGTGGTGGTGTAGAAATGGTGTAGGGTTTGGAGAGGTTTTGGTGCTTGGAAGAGAAGGAGAGGGAGAGACAATATAGGAGGCTTAGAGAAAAATTTTGTAACCCTCAGATGGGAGCTGGAGCTGCTGTTATATAGGCAAAAGAGGGGGAAAAGAGGGGGGAAAATGGGGGGGGAAAGAATTCAAGTTTCCCTCCAAAAGTGCAGCCCCCCCCCGCAAAAGAGTGGGAAAAAGAGGGGGAAAAAAGAGACGGAAATGAATTCAAGTTTCCCCCCAAAAGTGCAGCCCCCTGGATACAAAATCTGGGGGGAAACAGAATGCATATCTGTAAAGTACCTGGAGAGAGGATCATGGCCGGCCGGTTATTGGAGTTGCAAGTGGCCGGCCGGCCATCCCCATGGCCGGCCGGCCAAGGGTCAAAAGTTCAATCATGATTAGTGGCCGGCCACCCCAGAAAGAGGGCCTCTCATGTGTGCACAACACAACCATGTAGTCAAAAACTGGAGAAAGTGAACCAAGAGAGAGAAAAGGCCACTTTTAGGAGGGGTTCAAAAGGGTCAGACACAATTATTGGCCGGCCATGTGATATTGGTGGCCTCCCAGGTGTGTACAACACAAATATGTGGTTTAGAGCTAGAAAAAGTGGCCTTAGGGTAGTCAACATTGGCTTTCGAGGGAGAAAAAACGAGCGACGGAGGGCGATGGAGGAATAAAACTGGTTTTCAGAACAATTGCTGGCCTCCCACCCTTCTACGACCTTCTTAACAATGAAATAGAGGTCCCTGCCAAAAATGAACCCAAACCGATGCAAAATGAAGGTTCGGGCGCCGAAACGCGCAGCCCGAGGCCCCGAAAACTGACTGTTAGGCACTGGAAGTGGTGTTCGACCACGAAGTTGGTCTCTCGCGCCACAGTGTCCCTCAAAACGGAGCAAATAAGATGCATGCCGAAAACCGGAGCAAACGGAGGTGGTTAAGCGGTCCCAAACCGAGGCACAGGGCCAACGGCTCCGAAAAATTAGAAATCGGACTCCAAACGGGAAAATGGCCTACGACCACGAAACCTAGCCTACGGCCACTGAGAGATGATCTACAAGACCTCTCTCTCCCTTTGGAAAAAGAAAACGGAGCCTGGTTCGCAAACCGAGGCAAGACACGAAAGAGCCCGGAAGTCCGGAGGCAAGGCTCACAGCCGAGACTCTAAAACTTCTGAATGAGAACAATATGCACCATCACCGAGTGCTCAATTGGTGACGTCTGAGTCTTAAGGTCGGTCAAAAATGGGGTGTCTACATTGATGCATCAAATGTGGAGACACCGTCATTCCATAGTTCTTTCAACTCCTCAATCAACGGTTGCATATTCACATCAATCTTGTCACCAGGTCCCTTCGAGTCGTCAATAAACACAGATAAAATTAGAAATGGTTGTTTCATGCACATCCATGGCGACAAGTTATATGTACTGAGTACAACAGGCCAAGTGCTATGAACTATGTTCATCGTCCTAAATGGGTTAAAACCATTAGATGCTAAGCCAAGCCTTACACTTCGGCAATCATTACTAAAGTCAATATTCCGACGATCAAAATCTTTCCATACAAGGGAGTTTGCCGGATGCCTAAAGACACCGTCATTAGTTCGTCCATCAGCATGCCATCTCATGAACTTAGCTGTCTTGGATGACATAAACAACCTCTGCAACCTTGGCTTTAAAGGAAAATACCTCATTTGTTTTGCAGCTATTCGTTTGCCACCGTTGTGAGGACCATTTGAACCACCATCACCATTTGATTTCCATCTTGAAGTGTTGTATATGACACATTTATCAAGATTGGCGTCCTCATTTTGAAACAACATGCAACTGTTGGGGCATGCACCCCACGTCTCATACGTGAATCCCAAATCTGTTGTGACCTTTTGAGCTTTACAATATGAGTCTGGGAGTTTCACACCCAACGGGAACGCCTCATTCAATAACTCAAGCAATATGTCAACAGACTTGTCTGTCCACTAATTAAGCATCTTCAGATGTAGAAGTCAAACAATGAATGACAAAGATGTGAACTTCTGACAACCCGGATGCAATTCACTCTGTGCATCTTGAAGAAGTTTGAAATACTTTGCAGTCTCTGCATTTGGCCCGAGCTGGGGTTCAGATGCATGGGCATCAGGCCCCTCTAGTTCATTACCCTCAACACTTGTACCGGCATGTGGATTTCCCATAGCCCCTTATATCATTCCAATCATATCATCCCCAATGTCTAAATTAGCTAATGTTTCATTCTCTCGATTACCATGCAGAGATACGTAAGATTCCCCATGATTAATCCAAT
>NW_021024631.1:1160449-1179004 GCF_004153795.1 Camellia sinensis | reverse complement strand
ACATGGGTGCCGAATCCCGCGGACGCAATTTCCGTGAAATGGCAGTTTGAAGTATTGTTGGCTTGAGATGTAGTCTCGCTTAAGTTGTTTGGCCAGGTTCTGAGCCGTGTGTATAAGTTGAGTTTGTTAAGTGAAGGATTATGGAACTAGATTGTACTATATGTTTGTTTATATGCGTTAAACATTTATCAAATGCTAATGTTTTAGTTATTGCTTATATTATGTTTAGCCTCGATGTGATCCTAAACTCCTCGGTGGCCATTATATTTCATTGTTGTTAATTCAGCCATAATAGTGTCAGCAAGTGGCTTGTCGATCTTCATCAGCCTTTAACCAAATTTTACTTTAAGCGTTAGGATAACGTCACTAAAGAGTCCTTTGGTCAATAACCAAGTAAGATCCCAGGAAGGTCGGAGGAGTCAATATAGCCTCCCTTCTAAGTCCAACCACCTTAGATAGCAAGCTATCATTTTGACAGATCTTAAGAGGTATTAACACAAGATCTCATAAGTAACATGGAAAAAGGCATAAACAATATACATATTAAAGCTTTGATATCACATAAGTTTTTCCTTTGGGCAAAACTTAGGTATATCTATTGTCCATTCGTCAAGAATCACTTATGTATGTCTAAAGTAATTTATGCAATTTTTCAGCTAGTCATGTTACCTTTGGGTATTCAATTCTAATCTGTCAAATTACATAAGTTATATTATCCTACCCAGTTTATAATTATTTGAAAGTGACTCTCCTTTGGGCTAGTCTCAATCTCCTAATTATAACTGCAATTGAGAATATTATCGACCTTAATGTTACCCTTTTTAACAATTCTTTTATGTAGTTCTATATTCATAAGTTTTACAAATTTAGGCCACTTTGGCAGCTACTAAATTAGTAAACCCTCTGAATACGGAACTAACCAACAATATTTTCTATTCATTAATTTTGAGTTATTTAATTATCATTAATGAGATCACAATTTTAATGAGATCACTATTTTTATGATTTCTAAAATTTCTTTTATGTGATTGTTATTACCAATATAATAATAATAACTTTGGATGAACAGTAATATTTATATATGTATTATAACAATCATGAATATCTAAAATAATGGTTAATAAGAATTACACCTAATATGAATTAACCATTTTAATATTTAATATTCAATGTCATAAAATTATATCATGATATCAATTTTAAATCATGAAAATATATAAATATTTAACAATAATAGACAATAAGTGTGCATAATTTAAGCAAAGCAAAAACATAATCCTCTAATGTGATACAATCAAATAAATATATTTATTTAATAGACCGAACGATTCAGCAAAATTCTAAAATTGCTTTTAATCTATGCACTTTATCATAACGGCAAGCAATACACTCAATTCAATAACATATTATGATGATTATAAAAATTATTATCACTAAAATTGATAATAAATCAAAACATGCATATGAACAGCATATAGAATTACATAAAAGTTTGCACCTAACATATCACAAAACAAAGTGAGTGAGGGAGTCCATGATGTGCATACTTAGTTACGATTTAGAAATCAGGAATGAAATCTTCTTTCACACAACCTTTGACTTTTAACAACACAAAAAGAGTTTCTTTGATGCATAATGAATATGAAAGAGATTAGATGTACCATTCAGACACTGCCTAATAAATATGGCATGCAGCTTACAAGGTTGAACATACAGCGTATATTCAAGATAACCAACACATGCCGAGAGTTCAAACCTTATGAACAAAAAATATGTTGTTATGAATAATTATAACTATAATAACAATATTCATAAATATATTATTATTCCAAGGTGTATTGATTCACAAACTAAAGCTCTGATACCACATGTAAGATTTAATAATACATGTAACTATAATAATAATGCGGAATTAAACTTTATAAGATCTTGAATTCAATACAACTCAATAATAAAACGAACAAACCTTTACCAGCCATTGAATTAGAAAAGTTGAGAAAATACCCCTAATAGTTGAACCTTTAATTCTTAGCTCACATTCTTCTCTCTGTCTCTCTTAATTAGGATGACTATAAGACTTAGAGTGATGGAAAAATACTCATGATATGAAAGAGGAGTCATCCATCCTTATATAGAGGAGAGAAGAGGGTTAGATAAACCCTATCAAAAAAATTCTTATCCATCAAGGTTTCCTTCTTATCTTAGAAAAGTAATTATATTAAAATTCTAATTGCTGAACTTTATATCAAATATTGGCTTTATCTAATTGTAAAGTCCAAATAAATTAAAACATGTAGATATATTTAGGCTATTGGACCACACTCGAAAATAAATCCAACAAAAGCCAGATACTGCAATCCGACGGACTGGAACCAGTGAGCCATGATGGCGTCACCAGCACTGGAACCTGCATTGTGCAAGGATCAGCCGCCGCCAGGGTGATCATACAGAGCAGCTGCAACAACATTGCTCTGTTGCATCTGACCACCCATGTGGCACTATAATCAGCGTTGAGGAGCCAATTTTCAACCGGCACTGGAACCTGCATTGTGCAGGGATCTGCCGCCGCCAGGGTGATCATACAGAGCAGCTGCAACAACATTGCTCTATTGCATCTGACCACCCATGTGGCACTGTAATCAGCGTTGAGGAGCCAATTTTCAAGATCTAATAATCAATGCTCTACAAACAAACAATTCAAAAACAGATCATGAAATTCGACAAAAGGAAATTAAACCAAATCTACTGATCCAAGTGAAATGTACTCACATGGAATGGAAAACTAGAATTCAAATCAACCACCCATGTCCTTGAATGCAATTCAAATCCAGATTTCAATCGGCTTGGATTTAAATCCAATTTTTGACCTACAAACACAATGGGCTTATTTGGTTTGTATCTCAAGATACAATTTTTAAGAAAAAATTTTAAAATTTTATTTCATTTAAATTTTTTCAAAAAAATTTTCAAAACCACTTTCTTTCTGTTATATATTAATCAATCATTTTTCCTCTCACATACATCTACTTAACTACAAGAAAATATCAAATCATCTCAAACTTCCAAACTCCAAAATTATTTTCAAAATAAACAACCAAACAAACAAACAAACAAATTTCTAAATCTCTCTAATTTTTTTTTTTTTAAATTTATCTCAAAACAAAAGCCAAACATACATTTCAGAAAGATAGAGAGAGAATCAGATTAAGGAGATAATGAACGGTAATTTGAGGGGATCGTGATGAATTGAATGAGAATTGTGATTTGATCTGAAGCAAAATGGATAAAGAAAAACCCTAATTTTCGAATTCAACGCCAAAAAAAAAAAAACAAAAAAACAAAAACCACGAAGGAACGTATCGAAAATATCTCTTTTTCTCTCTCTCTCAAATTTCTTACGAATTCATAGAGAGGTTGTTTGGGATATCAATTTGGGTTAAAATAGTCATATAAGATAAAATAGGTTATTTTAACTAAATAAGACAAAATGTCACATCCAATCCATAATTATTTTATTTTTTCTCTAAAAAAATATAATTAAAAAAAACAAAAAACCTATCCTAAACATGACTTTTTAGCCCCAGATCAAAATAACCAAAAAATCAAATAGTCAACTCACATTCCAAACAAACTCATAATATACTTTGTGACAGAGATTTAATGGTAGATTTTAGATTTGATTTAATTTTTCTTTTCTAAGAATATTAAACCGTCCAGTGAAAAATAAATAAATATACAAATATTAAACGGCTATTTTAAAATTTTGCTTTGAGTCCTCCTATTTGTTAAAATCACTTCTCTCCTATTTGGATTAAAATTAAAGTTTAATTTAATAATTATAATGATATAATCGATATTCCATTTTTCTAAAAGTTATATTTTTTTAATCTATTTTTGAAAATAAATATAATGAAACCATCCTATTATAACTATTGGATTGATACAACCTTTTCGTGAACTGACAAAAAAAAAAAAATAATAAAAAAAAAGCTTATTTATAGTATTTATTATTAATTGAGAGAGTAAAAAAATGTAGGGGTGTAAAAAAAAAATAAAAAACTGCTAGTTTGCTTTAATTTTTATTAGTTTCAGTTTTGATTTTGATTTTAAAATGGTGAATCGTTCAAATCAGTCAATTTTTCCATTCTAAGACTTTGGTTGTGATTCTAAATTCGACCGGACCGTAACATATTTGTTTAATATTTTTTTATATGTAAAAATTAAATATAAAATATTTCTTATAAAACTTGAACACTAATCTTCATTGTAAAATTGATAGACTCTAACTAACTTAACCAAATTAATTATTGTTAGTTTATTTGTTAACATAAAATATATATCATATTTATTGTTATATAAAATTTATAGAATTGTAAAACCAAACCAAACTAAATCTGTTTCTATGATTCGGTTCCACAAGTTTAATGGTTCAATTACGGTACTAGTTTTTTTAGAACTGTAGGTTCCTTATTTACTCTAAAATCGAATCAATTTTAACCATGTACACTCCTAAAAAAATGAGTTCGGATTCTCTCAAGTTGGTTATCTCAACTTGAAAGAATGTTTGGGATTGGTAGGCTCATTTTGGGGTCAACTTTGGTGATCTGAACCATTCACCTTCTAATTTTTGTTGAGTAGAATATTCATATAAAAAATTAAGATAATCGGATATTAGTAGCTATATGTTTTAATCTCATTTGTATTACAAAATTATATAGCTACTCTTGAAATTATAATTGTTGTCTATTTTTTTAAAACAAATGTAATTAATCAAATATATAGTTATCGATATCCAATCATCTCATTTTTATTTATTTATTTATTTATTTTTTTTGTGAATATAATACTTAATAAGTTTTAAAAAGTGAATGGTTCGAATCACTAATGTCAACCCCAAAATAGGCCCACCAAACCTAAACGCTTTTTAAAATTTGATGGTCAACTCAAAAGAATCCAATCCTAAAAAAGTATTTAGAATTTGAATGGATAGCACAGATACATGTGGGAATAAATAAATAAATAAATAATAATCCATATATATAGTGAATTCGAATTGTTTATACTGTGGAGACAAGTATTTTGAATTTTATATTCATTTTTATTATTAAATGTGTTTTGCTTATCAATAAACTGTTTATATGTACAAAATTTAGGATTGCCATTGCTCATAAGTCATTTTTTTTTTTTAATGAAATGACATTGGTAGAAGCCACACAAACCTAATTGGTTGTTTGCGTGATCATTGACAGCGTACATGGTTGGTACATTTATTTATTTATTTATTTATTTTGAAGAAATTACAACTCACTGCATGTTTTTAAAATAAATTTTAAATCAATGATCAAATTTACCGACTTTAATAATTAAAGCGATAAATTTTTTCTTGACTTTGCAATTTTTTTTAGTCTTACAATTGATTTGTAATTTTTCTTTATTTTTTTACAAATAAAAATTTGATTAGAGTAAAAAATATGATTAAAAGGGTTAAGCAAATTTCATTATCTTGTATTAATTTGATTAAGTGGAAATTTTTGCAAGAAAGTTACCAAAAAATAAATTGAAAGCGAGATAATAATTATGAGGAAATAAATCATTTTTTTTTTTTGAAAAAAAATGAAAGATAATTTATAATGTTAAGAAATTTAACTCTCTTGTACATTTCACCATTGCTATAATTTACCAATGGTGTTTGCTAAAATAGCATTGCCATTATTATTAATTTGGCAATGAATAGTATTGTTTTACCAAATTATAGTAATTGTACTCCAATGATCACATGCTATTTTGACAAATTTCAATCAATTTTTCTTTAAAATTTGTACGTTTTGTTTGGATATAAATTTTTTAATGATTTTTACTCGATTTATGCACACTACAAGAAAACTAGGTTTATGAGACGGAACTTTTTGCGGCGGCACATTTGGCACAACTTGCCGTCCCAAAAAACGTGACCTTTTGAGACGGCACAACTTGCCGTCGCAAAAAACGTGACTTTTTGAGACGGCACAACTTGCCGTCGCAAAAAAATGTGATGTTTTGAGGCGGCACAACTTGCCGTCGCAAAAAATGTGAGTTTTTAAGACGGCACAACTTGCCGTCGCAAAAAATAGAGTATTTGCAACGGCATAAAATGCTGTCGCAAAAAAAAAGAAGTATTTGCGACGGTAGAGATTGTTGTCGCAAAAAAATAGAGGTTTTGCGACGGTACAAGCTATAGTCGCAAAAAAAAAATGCGACTTTAATAGGTACCGTTGCAAAAAATAAATAAATAAATAAATATATATATATATATATATATTGTGGCTTTGAGACGGCTTCATATATATAGTCACAAAATGGTTTAAATAAATGCAACGGTATTTTTCTATCACAAAAAAAATAATAAAAAAAAAACGACGTCGTCTTACTCTTTTGAACATTTCTCTTTTCACCCATTTTTTCATCTTCCTATCCCTCTGTCTCTGTCTCTCTTCTCTTTCTCTCTATTACTCATCACTCTTCTCTGTCTGTCTGTATCTCACTTTCTCTATTTGTCTCTGTCTCTCTTCTCTCTCTCTCTCACTCATCACTCTTCTTTGTCTGTCCGTCTCTCTCTTTCTCTCTATGTCTCTATCTCTCTTCTCTTTCTCTCTCTCACTCATCACTCTTTTCTGTCTATTTGTCTGTATGCCTCTCCCTTTTTCTCTGTGTCTCTCGTCTATTTCTCTACTCTCTATCTCTTTCATCTATCTTCTCTCTCTGTCTCTCTTCTCTCTCTTTTTTTTTTCTCTCTCGCTCTCTCGCTCATCTCTTTCTGTCTCTCTTTCGTTTATCTCTTTTCGCTCTTTTTTTTTTCTCTCTCTCTCTTTGTCTATATCTTTTCACCCATTTTTTCATCATTTTCTCTCTCTTTTCTTTCTCTCTTTCATTCATCAATCTTCTCTCTCTGTCTGTCTATTTCTCTCTCTCTCTCTGTCTGTCTCTCATTCATCTATCTCTTCTCTCATCTCTTTTCTTTCTTTGTCTCTTTCACTCATCTCTCTTCTCTCTGTCTCTCTCGTTCATCTCTTTTCTCTCTATGTCTCTCTCGTTCATCTCTCTTCTCTTTTCTGTCTTTCACTCTCTATCTCTTTCTTTTCTCTTTCTTTCTCTCTCTCTCTCTTCTTTATCTCTCTATCTCTCTCCTCCATTGTGTTCACCTTGCTCACTCTCTCCGTCTCATCTTCTCTATTTACCGAGCTCTCCATTACAAGAAAATGCACTTTTAGCGACCACTTTGTCTTTCTCTCGCTCATCACTCTGTCTTTGTCTCTCTCTCTATCTCTCTTCTCTATCTATCTCTCACCACCCATCTCCTCTACCACCTTCACCACTACTGTAAATGCCATTCCACTACTACCACTGTTGCCACTCCACCTCTACGACTATCATTACTACCACCATCGTTACCACCACTACTACTACCATTACCTCTCCACCACCACCGCTACTCTATCTCCTATACTATTACCACAACTTCACCACTAATCTCCTTCGCCACCACTACCACCACCACTATCACTTCTTCTTCACCACCTTCACCACTACTGCCACTCCCTGTCCTCTACCACATATTTTTCATTGACCATAAAAAATTAACTTTATTTTAATGGAAAATATTTTTCATTAAAATATTATCCCTACTTCTACCAAATAAAAAAAATAATAATAATTTTTTATTCATTTAAATAAAATGAAACAAATAAATTTTCAACCTTAATAGCTAAAAATAAATAAATAAATAAATAAATTCATTAACTATAAAAAAAATTTATTTTAACAAAAAATAAATTTTATTATCGTCGTGAAAAAAAAACCCATTTTATCATTGAAATATTCATTTATGATGGAAATTAAAATATAAAAAAAAATCTCATTCCCGTTCCCCCCATCCCTCTTTCCGTTCCCGCTCCCGCCTCCCCAAAAATCCAAAATCCCCAATCTGTTTCTTGTTTTCCATTCCCGTTCCCCCCTTCCCCTCCCCCCCAAAATTCAAAATCCCCAATCTGTTCAACCAAAATCCCCAATCGGGTTCTTCCCCCCACCCCCCCAAAACCCCAATCTCTCCTTCCGTTTATCTCTCTACCCATTTGTCTCTCTAGGTTTTAGGGTTTTGAGTGTGAGAGAGATGGGGCAACAGTCTTTGATCTACAGCTGTGGCTAGAGGAACAGTGGTTCTCGCTGAATTCACTGGAAATTTCACGAGCATCGCTTCTCAGTGCCTCCAGACTCCCTTCCTCCAACAACAAGTTCACCTACAACTACGATGGCCACACCTTCAACTATCTCGTCGAAGACGGCTTTAGTCTGTCCTTCTTCCTCTCATTCTTTCATTCCATACCTCTGTTGCTGATCTACCTATTTTCATCTCATCTTAGTTTTGATTCATGTTTTCTTGATTAGATTCTATAATCTTATTTTGATTTCGTGACTCTGTACTTGCTTTACTTTCTATAATCTTAGTTTTGATTCATTTTTGGCATTCATATTCCAGATTTCTTATTCATTCAACTGTTTATGGATATGTAAGCTCTTCAACTCCGGCACTTCCTTCAAGAATAAAACGGGTGTTCTACATGTCAAGTGAAGGCAACAATTTATTGCATGAGATAAATAGTACATCACATGCTTGTTCGTTATACCATGCATAGTGGAACAGATGTTGTACTCATAATGTATTATTTTTATATCCATTCCTCACTTAACAAAAAAGACCTATTCTTGTATACTTGCCATTAGTCATTACTATGCTACAAAGGTCCTATGTGTCTGGAACTCATTTTATTCAGTGTGAGAAATCAATGATTGAAAAATAAAAAAATAAAAAAATGAAGAGAATGAGTGTCATTTTACTATGATTACATTTGTACACTATGAATTGCAAAGGATATTCTTGTTGCATTCCTTGTTGGATTGATCGACACATCAATAACGTGTTGGATATTTTGAAAGTCCAAGTTTTCACTTTTATGGAAGATATGAATATCATAGAAATTAGACGTCATATTTTGGAAAATCATCCTTTTCCCCTCACCCTGAGTAATGTGATGGTTAATTTTTCTGCCCAGTACTGAATCTGTCAAGTAATGTGATGGTTAATTTTTCTTCTTTTTCCTAGAGAATTATGTTGGTTATGTGACAAATATTTTCTCGAACAATAAGCTATGTGATATGCTACAACTATCGTGATTTTCTTGTTTCAATGATTTATTTATTTATTTTTAATTTTGAGCTTTCATTTTAATCCTCATCTAGTTTTACAACTTCTGTTTGTTTGAGAACCTCATGTCAAACCCCACCTTCTTTGCCAGCATGCTAAGGCAATTGATCCTATTCCACTAGTTCGGATGTGTACTGAGCAAACATACTTTGGTTACCGTCTTATGGCCTGTGCTTAAAGCAAGTGCAGTTTGATGAACCAGAAATGTCTAGTGGAGTGAAATTTTTATTTTTTCAGTTGTGGCTTGTCTTACATTTTTCAGTATTACATATTTGGTCTAAGATGTTGCAGTGTAGCCCTGAACTTATTGAACAGCAATAGAGTGTGGAGTATCAGCATCCACAGATTTTCTTTTGAGTTGCATATTCTTTGATATTAATACTTCATTGTAAAAGTTCATGTTAGTATATCTATGACTTATTTTGTTTGCTGTCTAAATAATGTCTGTGCTTTCTATTGAATAGGTTTTTTCCAATGTAAACCCAACTGTCCTGGATCAATTGAGGACTATTGACCGCATCATTTATGCTATGGGATCCCTTTTTACTTCCATCTGCCCATCTCTGGTAACACTATCAACCAAAGTGAAACCTTTTCGGGATAGTCTTTGCAATTTTAATTAGTTATTTATTTTTTGTTTTCAGTAGGCAAGCTTGTATTACTAAGAAAAACTAGAAAAAGGTGAAGTGGATATACAAATCAGTTTTGTCACCAGAAGGATCATTGTCAAGGCCCATTACAGAAATCTTTTTGTGATATTATAATATTATGGGGTTATTATAGAAACGTGAGTCTTGGGCTATTACATTAGCTGAAAATACATGTACATTGCTTCTTTGCTCTCTTATTAAAACTTGTCAGTCATTTAAAGGATTTTTAATCTCTATGGTTGTTACTTGCTGTGTCATACTCCTATCACATGCTGGAGGTTTGGTGGCTTATCTACTCCATGTTTTAATTTGTTCATCTATCAGTTAATCAATTGAACGGAACTATTATTGACAAAGATACTTGGAATCCATAAATAAACAGTGGCATATTCTTATGTTCACCTTATTTAAATTATTTGCTGTACTAATTATGCATTGTATATCTAAGCTTATCTACTAATCTAAAATTTGAATGAAAATATGTTCTTGGAACTCTTTCTGTTGCCTTACTTTGCTCACTGTTGTGGGTAATGGTTCTCTAATCTTGTTTTTTCTATTGATATGAAACAATTGTCATCAGTGGTTTGTTAATTGGGAAAACAAAAGAAAGTTTTTAATTTCTATCTTGTACTGATCATTCTCCATACATAGGTTTTGCTTGGCATTGGGGAGATCATTGCTTCAAGGTCTTGCCCCAAGGTAATCTTCTATCAAGGCATCATGTGCATGCTCTTTGACTAGAAAAGAGTCTGTCGAGTAATTGTTGTAAATTTGGTTGATAGTTCAGGAAGTTACTAATTCCTTTGTGATTGGCTTTGCTGAAAATATTCAATTGAGGCCCTTAATTCCTTTGATGTTCCGATGACATTAATTATATTCGAAGATTCTAGCTATTAAACACCTATTGTGGCTCTTATTATGTAGGGTTTTCAACATTGTTATGTTGTATTAATGCATTTACTTCCTTTATAGGTACTTTTGTTGAACGGTATTCATGACCGAGAAACTAGCGGCTTTTCTGCTGCTTGCTTTGTAACTGCCATTGCAGATGCTATAAATCGAACTTATGGGGATCCTCATAATTGTCTCAAGAACCATGTAAGTAGGTAAATTGGATTGTTAAAACTGTTTACATGTCAAGTAAATTTATTATAATAACTATTTGCATGTCAAGTAAATTTATTATAATAATATCATAAATAAATTTCTTTAAAGGATACTTGTTAGTCTATAAATCGGCAAAACAACTTTATTTGCAATGAAATTTTATTTCTCAGGTTGCTTGTGTATGTTGAGGATTCTAATTTGGTATCTCGAAAATATGTCAATATTTCTTTCTTTGTTGTTTTCATTACATGGAATATGTGCAAATTAATGGATTTTTTTTGCTTTCTGGAGGTTTGGTTGTATGAGGGCTTGTAAGTAAAGAATGTTTTTGCTTACTGGACTCACTCGCAAGAGTGTTGATCATGGGTCCTACTAAGAGATGTTTGCACTACATAGGTGATATGTTGCAAGTGTCCAAGAAGTTTCATTGTAGTGCCCAAAGTTATGCAATTTATTTTCACTATCCCCTCTTCAACATTGTACTGAACATTTCCGATTATGTTGAAAATTTTCTATACAAGGCCACCACGGTTATAGCTGCAGCTGATCAAATTGCCTTTCATATTCTAGGTGTCCTTGAAGCGTTTTTTGGCATGGAGACCCACAATTTTGCAGTGCAATGGCCGGACAGGGGGTGACAGTTAGACAAGGAGGGTTTGTGTGTCATAATGCCTTCACAATGACTTGAATCCTCAGCATGTAAAATATGGGTCCCAAAGTAAATGGCTCATATGTTTAGACCTCAATTTTATTTATGAAAGTGAGAATTTAAATGCAATTTGTTTTATTATTTTAGTAATGAAATTTGGTTTATGTTATTTTGAATTATGAACAAAATCATGTATTTAAACATTATATATGTATTATGGAACATTATGTAGTGGGATAATTTTGTTAATGTGTAATTATATGAATGGAAAAATATTTTATTATAAAGAAATTGTTATTTTTATATTATTACGGAGAAATTTTAATATTTTTAATATTTTTATCGTAGGATGTTTTTTTTCTTTTTTGCAACAGCATTACACCGTCGCAAAAAATAGAAAATTTTAATATTTTTATTAATTTTGTTACAGGTTTTACTTTTTGCGACAGAATTATACTGTCGAAAAAAAATAGAAATTTTATTATTTTTTAATACTTTTTGCGACGGCATTACACTGTCGTAAAAAAAGAAATTTTCATATTTTTAATACTTTTTGCGATGGCACAACACCGTCGCAAAACAGTGTTTTGCCGTTGAAAAAAAAAAGTATTAGCGACGGTATTTTTTGCCGTCTCAAATAACATTTTTAGCGACGGTAAAATAGTGTCGTCGCAAAAAAGTCAAGAAATTTCAAACGTTATTAGCGACTTCACAGTGTCGTCACAAAAAGGTAAAAATGCCGTCGGCCGTCGCAAAAACTCTTTTGCAACCCCTCCATTTGCGACTCCCTCTTGCCGTCGCAAAAAGTCATTTTGCCGTTGCAAAAAGTATTAGCGATAGCATTAGGAATATTAGCGACGGTATTTTACCATTGCAAAAAGTCAATTTTTTTGTAGTGGCAGACTTTGATGCCAACCACGCACATTTTGATGCATGTATATAGCGCGCCATATGAGGCGTATTTTGTTAACCCCCTTCAGGAAGCATGATGGCAATGTGTGATAAAATACTATTATTCATTTTGACCTTTGTAGTATGGACTCATCTAAATGCAGTACAAACTGATGATAAGCTCCTTTCTTCTTCGGGTTGAAATATTTCATAATTTGTTCTTAGGGTTGATATATTTCATGAAGTAAAATTACGCTGTATTTTTTTGTCATTTTAATTACCAAATTTTGTCTACAGATAATAAATTTCATCAAAGGAAATGTCTCTTTTTAAAATTGTAGAGCACAAATTTATCTTTAGTTTGTATTTTTGGTCTTCATGTGGAATCAATTTTTTAGACTCTTTAAAAAAAATAAAAAAATAATAGTAATAAAAAAAGAGTAGTACTTGTTGCTTTTTTGTTTTTAGTTATATGGGTGCCCTTTTTTATTTGGACAAATTATTTGGGCAAATGATCCACACACTGCTGGAAATTAGGCTTTTAGCGGCGTTTTTTAAGTATCAAAAACGTCGCTAATTCTTTTTGTGACGTTTAGTACCAAACGCCGACGACGCGGCCGTCGCTATAACTTTATGACGTTTGGAAAACGTCGCTATATTAGTATAGGCGACGTTTTTAAAAACGCCACCAAATGTCCTACCGTAACAATACTGTGACGTCACTATGATTTTAGCGACGTTTTTAAAACGCCTTCATAGGCCTTTTAAATTTTAAAAATTCCAACCGTTATAGTGGCATTTTAAAAACGTCGTCTTATCTTTCTTTCTTTTTCTTTTTTTTTTCTTTTTTTTTTTGGTTTTGAAATTGTGCTAATTTTATGTGATTGAACTAAAAGAACACCAATAATAAAACTAAATAACACTAATATGAAATAATAACTCACATTCAAATAACAAATATAGCATTAATTCACTTTCCCATTCAATTTAATATAGCATTAATTTTCCCACAAAATACATATTCAAAAATTGAATTCACAATTCTCAATCAAAAAATTACTACCTTATATACAAAGCCACAAAATAACATTACCCTCCTCTCTCTCTCACCACTCCCCCATTTAATACAAAAAATAAGAAGTGAACCAAAACACCCACTGTCAGATCCAAGGAAAAAAAAGAAAAAATAAGAAAAATAAAAAACCAAAGGATTTTAACACAAAAAATCTGAAAAAATTGCTGGCCCTTTGGCAACTAATTCAGAAGTTGTGGTTGGATCCGATGACAATTTGGTAAACAACTTCTTCACTTGCTCAACAAGGTCCTCATGCTTCACAGCTCCAGAAGAAACAATTACCTAGAATAGTAGCTTCAGGTAGAACACCCAATGTTTAGGACTTCAAGAAAGTAAATTGACGGTATTGAATAATTGATAGATGAATGATGGTGAAGCCAACATGTTAACTAAATAGAACTAGCAAGAAATTATGAACAGACAAAATGCTCATAACTTTATGACACCACCTACCATTCTAGATGTAGTATAGTGTGTCGATATATACTTTTGAAGATGATCTTACCAGGGAAACCAGCATAAAATACAGGCACACTTTTCTTAATATACAGTCAAAAATGCATCTACAGTCAAAAAGCTCATTTCCTTAATATATAGGCACACTTTGTGGCTCAACTAACTATATAAAAATAAATTCAAAAAAAAAAAAAAAAACCAACACCAAAACCAAAATAGAAAATTTCTACAACTTAACAATTGGTGATTACTCAAAATAGAAAATCTCTCATACTATGCATAAATAAAAAGTAATGCACTTACCTTTTCATCCAATGAGTGAATGAAGCTTTCTGTAGGACTCAGAACTCTTCCAAAGGGAAGAGGAAACTCTATGACACCCCACCTAAACTCATAAATAAATAGGATTAGATAATATCACAATAGGGTTATTTTAAATGGAACTTTTCACAGATCAATTTACTGTGTATCAAAAGAGAATGTAAGAAGGAGGAGGAGGAGCTCACTTCTTAAAGTTCTTAAAGGCAGCAGTGTCATCCAACTCTGACCTCATATCCAATGGGTATGGCTCTCCATTCACCAAGGTAAAGGGATTCATCTCAAGGAAACTGAAATCCAGATCTATAGACAGAATAGCAAAAACAAATGTCATGTGAACAATGTCAATGTTCTATGAAAATGGAAGATAATTATCAAACAAAACATCAACAAAAACATGCACACCTGCAAATACAACATTTGAAGATCAATAAATACAACATTTTCCATTATGTTGCCTTTAGGAATTAAAATATTACTACTATATTTTCCAAGCATGTTAGAATATTCTGTTTTCATATAGTACTAATAAGTTGGTGAAAACAAACCTGGTTGGTGTAAGCATTGCTGCATTTGAAGATCCCTTTAACAAACTGACCAGTCCCTCCTGCAATTGCCTTTGCCAAAAAATTATTATAATCTTGAATCGCAGGTGCATACTCCTTCAATTGTCTGAGCCCAATGTAGAATTCATCTTTCAACAACTGCCCATTGTTTGTTCCCACATCAATTATAGCGACCCCGGTCTTTTCCCATTTGGTTATTGTATAATTGTTGTTGTTGTCTCTTATTTTCTTATTTGAAATTATAGGATGTGTTGGGCAGGTTTGTTCCAGGTTGGTTAGGTTTGCTGGAAATTAGGCTTTTAGCGGCGTTTAAAAAACGCCACTATAAGTATCAAAAATGTCGCTAATTCTTTTTGTGACGTTTAGTACCAAACGCCGACGACGCGGCCGTCGCTATAACTTTATGACGTTTGGAAAACGTCGCTATATTAGTAAAGGCGACGTTTTTAAAAACGCCGCCACATGTCCTACCCTAACAATACTGTGACGTCACTATGATTTTAGCGACGTTTTTAAAACGCCTTCATAGGTTTTTTAAATATTAAAAATTCCAACCGTTATAGTGGCATTTTAAAAACGCCGTCTTATCTTTCTTTTTTTTTTTGATTTTGAAATTGTGCCAATTTTATGTGATTGAACTAAAAGAACACCAATAATAAAACTAAATAACACTAATATGAAATAATAACTCACATTCAAAAAACAAATATAGCATTAATTCACTTTCCCATTCAATTTAATATAGCATTAATTTTCCCACAAAATAACATATTCAAAAATTGAATTCACAATTCTTAATCAAAAAATTACTACCTTATATACAAAGCCACAAAATAACATTACCCTCCTCTCTCTCTCACCACTCCTCCATTTAATACAAAAAATAAGAAGTGAACCAAAACACCCACTGTCAGATCGAAGGAAAAAAAGAAAAAATAAGAAAAATAAAAAACCAAAGGATTTTAACACAAAAAATCTGAAAAATTGCTGGCCCTTTGGCAACTAATTCAGAAGTTGTGGTTGGATCCGATGACAATTTGGTAAACAACTTCTTCACTTGCTCAACAAGGTCCTCGTGCTTCACAGCTCCAGAAGCAACAATTACCTAGAATAGTAGCTCTAGGTAGAACACCCAATGTTTAGGACTTCAAGAAAGTAAATTGACGACATTGAATAATTGATAGATGAATGAAGGTGAAGCCAACATGTTAACTAAATAGAACTAGCAAGAAATTATGAACAGACAAAATGCTCATAACTTTATGACACCACCTACCATTCTGGATGTAGTATAGTGTGTCGATATATACTTTTGAAGATGATCTTACCAGGGAAACCAGCATAAAATACAGGCACACTTTTCTTAATATACAGTAAAAAATGCATCTACAGTCAAAAAGCTCATTTCCTTAATATATAGGCACACTTTGTGGCTCGACTAACTATATAAAAATAAATTCAAAAAAAAAAAAAAAAAAAAAAAAAACAAAAAAGAAAAAAAAAAAAAAAAAAAAAGAAAAGGAAAGTTAGCACCATGTATTTGCTCGAGATTGTTTTTGTTTTTCAAAAACAGTAGTTATTTATTTACTTTATTTTATTTTATTTTATTTTAAGGATTGTATCTCTGAGAAGGACTTCTCCAGAAGCCAGTAGCATAAAACCTATCCCACATCTCCTTCTCCAACTTAAGCACATCCTTATCAGTCTGCAACGATTTCACCTGCTTATCCGCCGCCGGCGACATATCAACGGCGATGGGATGTATTTGCAGTTCCGTATCATCACACCCACAATCACACCTACAACTTCTCTGCGGCAAAATCCCCTTCTTCGTAAGCCTACGTCGCCGCTTTTCCTGAAGCGCTTTTCTACAAAGTCCCGTCGGCAACTTATACATAGTCAGCACCAGAAAATTCACCAACGCACATGGACAGCAACAGCACAACCCACTGGGCGACATAATCAGTGATGATGCAGAGGAGCAGCAGGCTTACTCTTAGTGCTCCACACCCATTCTTCTTTTCTTTATTTAATCACACCCACATGTTCTCTCTTTCTGCACATGCACATTCTCCCTGAACCACCAAACACAACCCAACAAAGCTTCCAATGCTCTTATAAAATATTATCCCAAAACGATGTGATTTGATTTTGAACAATTCTCATGGCTTCTGATGGAAGTGGTGTACTTCTTTGACAATTTCAACTTTTAAAAATTCTTGCTCACAATGTTATTTTAGGTCACATTCACGTTCACCATAACTGACAAATTTCCAATGCATTACATTGCATAATTTTGTTGCTTGTAGAAATTTCCTTGTTTCCACTGATTCTTTCTTTACACCACAGGTTGAACATGTTAGAGCTGAAAGGAATTTGCTTGCAGAAGTTGCCAGCCACTTTATAGTAAAACTTTTTTATTCCTTTCAAGATGCTGAATACTTATACCTGATAATGGAATATCTGCCTGGTGGTGACATTATGACATTGTTGATGAGAGAAGAGACTTTAACTGAAACTGTGGCTAGATTTTACATTGCTCAAAGTGTTCTGGCCATAGAGTCTATTCATAAGCATAACTACATCCACAGGTTGGTATTACCCTGTTGGTCGCACATTATTACAATATTACTAGACACTGAAATATGTACAATCAGTGTTTTATCATGAGACTAGATTTAAAGAAGTTTAGTCTTCCAACCACCAAACCACCACAACATTTGTATCTCTATTCCACAAGATTTATATATAATAATTTCTCTGTTAATACGACAGGTGAGATTAGGCATCATCTTTAGTTTCTTAGTTGCTATTTAGGACTATATCTGTTTTATTTGTCATGATATACTCTTTGCTCTTATTTCTTGTTTTTCTATATTTATGGTACATTAATTAGGAATAATATAAAGAGATGTTTTTGTTTCACTCAAAATAGAAGATCTATCTTGTTATAACTAGATTTTCTTGATAAATTATTCCTGTAAAATTTTGCGGAGAGAAGGACCTCAAGTGTTTTGAGTTTGTGCTTTTATGTATAGGGTTGTAGGATTGGGACTTGTCTAAGATGATTCGTGTTAAAATCCACCTGCTCTCCACCTACTTCACCCACTTAAACCTACTCCACTAAACCTAACCCACTACACCACTACCACCTCACCTACACCACTAAACCTAACCCACTACACCACTACCACCTCACCTACACCACTAAACCTAACCCACTACACCACTACCACCTCACCTACACCACTAAACCTAACCCACTACACCACTACCACCTCACCTACACCACTAAACCTAACCCACTACACCACTACCACCTCACCTACACCACTAAACCTAACCCACTACACCACTACCACCTCACCTACACCACTAAACCTAACCCACTACACCACTACCACCTCACCTACACCACTAAACCTAACCCACTACACCACTACCACCTCACCTACACCACTAAACCTAACCCACTACACCACTACCACCTCACCTACACCACTAAACCTAACCCACTACACCACTACCAACTCCACTTCACCTACTCATTACCTACTACACACTCACCCTCTCCTATATATAGGAATCACTACACCACTACCAAC
>NW_021024631.1:1131261-1153119 GCF_004153795.1 Camellia sinensis | reverse complement strand
ATGATAAGACAAGATGCAAACAGATAAAATACAAAACAATGCCACTGCTAAAATCATAACTTTTGGGCTTTACCCACATTGTTCCCTCTCACATAGGTGGACCCCACATAAGAAATGAGGCTGTGGAATCTGGATGCAGCCATAACGATTGTGGATTTAGCAATCTCCTAAACACTACTAAAGAAGTGCATCATTCTCATGGCACCTTTACTGGCCAGACAAAGATTAATATATAATAGCATCAAGGTTACCTGAGCATCATTCAAGAACATAATTGATGAGTAGCTTTGCTACACAAACATGGTAAAGAACGAAATGGAAAGGCAAGAAATGAACAAACACACGTTTCCCTAGAATACTCTTCTTTTTTTCTTTCGGTTTCTCTCCCTATTTTTCATGTGTTTTAGTGAATGCAAAACTATATCAGAATCAGGAGTGCTGAAAACAACTGGAAGAAACTAGAAGTGAGAGACATTTTTGAGTAAAGAGATGGAATTCTGTCCAGTGGCCCCTAGAGGAAAATAGGTTTATAGTGTAAAAGAAGGAAGACAGATTAGAGTCTCACTTCCCCAGCACCAAGGAATAAAAATGTCTGCTCGGCCAAGGATCCACCAAGTAACTTCAGTGCCGCAACAAGCCCTACAAGAACCACAGCTGCTGTCCCCTGCAAAAGTGGGGAAAAAAAAAGTTAAGACAAGAACATGGGATTCCTCAAGGTTATTTGAACGACGACCATATTATCACATACCTGTATATCATCATTGAAGACAAGATGAGTAGTACTATATTTCGCTAGCAGCTCAAAAGCATTGTGGTTTGCAAAATCTTCAAACTGTAAAGCATTGGTAGCAAATCAAACCAACATTAGAACTGCAAGAACAAGATCAGGCCCTGAAATTTTTTCAGATTAAGGATGCAAATCCACCTGTATGAGTACTTTTTCACCATAGTTCTGCTTGACAGCAGTCATGAATTCATGAAGAAGGTCATAATATTCCTGGAATACAATTTGACAAAACTGCCTCAGTATTAAAGAGAATTACATAATGTATCTTAATGCTTGTAACTAAACACAATAAAATGCTAAAACTATTAGACCTTCCTAGTTGCCCTCCTTTGTCTGAGCCCAATGTAGAATTCATCTTTCAACAACTGCTCATTGTTTGTCCCCACATCAATGGTTACGGGCAAACACTGCACAGGCAAGTAAACAGATCGTTACTAAAATGGTAAAAATGAGAGGATAGCGCTAAAACCAATCAATATTATATGGTCAAGCTGACAACTAAAGCATGGCATTTACTTCTTGACACAGTACTGAAAATTAAACACACATATTAACACAGTTTCATCGGTACTGAAGTAAAGGTTTCAAATAAGATATACTAAAATGAGCATCTACAACTGTATATGATTAGCTGGTGACACTTACCGAAGAAGGTCTAACTCCGCCAAGTGCTGTATACAGAGCCAGTTTTCTAACAGGTATCCCCGTCCCCTGATAAAAATTAAGCTTGTTATTAGCTACAAATGCATTTTAACAGGCGTTTGCCACAACAGGCCATCTGAATTAAATGCCTGCCTATTAATAGACAGAGACACAATGTTAAATGATAACATAGATTATTAGCACAAAACAGGTTAAATAAACAATTTGCTCTAATGAAGGAACCCTTGAGAACTTCAACACATACATAGACAACACAAAAGCAGCTGGACACATTAATCATGCAATGCATACCAGGCTTCTAATGACACTGGGTTGATCACCTTGCCTAATTAACTACTCATGTATTTGTTTATCTTATCATAATCACCGTCTTATCTTCAACCTAATAATATGGGCCTAACTGGAAGCATGAAAAATTCTCGGAAAGATGCAGATACTAGACACCACACAGCAAGTACTAACCTTGGTGTACCAGATCTCTTCTCCTCCAGCAACCTGCACAACTCGACCTTCAACCAAACCACCTGCACATGAGCCGTTAATGAGCGAAACTTGAAAAGAGTTGAACATGAATTACTTATATTCATCGTGTGATTACAAGTAATATGCCATTGTTTACATTTATAAGTTTTGCAATTATTGAACTGGAAATCTAGTCATACTACCCAGCAAATGAAATGAGTAACAGATAGAGGTGTGGATTTAGCAATCTCCTAAACACTACTAAAGAAGTGCATCATTCTCATGGCACCTTTACTGGCCAGACAAAGATTAATATATAATAGCATCAAGGTTACCTGAGCATCATTCAAGAACATAATTGATGAGTAGCTTTGCTACACAAACATGGTAAAGAACGAAATGGTTCTTTCGGTTTCTCTCCCTATTTTTCATGTTTTTTAGTGAATGCAAAACTATATCAGAATCAGGAGTGCTGAAAACAACTGGAAGAAACTAGAAGTGAGAGACATTTTTGAGTAAAGAGATGGAATTCTGTCCAGTGGCCCCTAGAGGAAAATAGGTTTATAGTGTAAAAGAAGGAAGACAGATTAGAGTTCACTTCCCCAGCACCAAGGAATAAAAATGTCTGCTCGGCCAAGGATCCACCAAGTAACTTCAGTGCCGCAACAAGCCCTGCAAGAACCACAGCTGCTGTCCCCTGCAAAAGTGGGGAAAAAAAAAGTTAAGACAAGAACATGGGATTCCTCAAGGTTATTTGAACGACGACCATATTATCACATACCTGTATATCATCATTGAAGACAAGATGAGTAGTACTATATTTCGCTAGCAGCTCAAAAGCATTGTGGTTTGCAAAATCTTCAAACTGTAAAGCATTGGTAGCAAATCAAACCAACATTAGAACTGCAAGAACAAGATCAGGCCCTGAAATTTTTTCAGATTAAGGATGCAAATCCACCTGTATGAGTACTTTTTCACCATAGTTCTGCTTGACAGCAGTCATGAATTCATGAAGAAGGTCATAATATTCCTGGAATACAATTTGACAAAACTGCCTCAGTATTAAAGAGAATTACATAATGTATCTTAATGCTTGTAACTAAACACAATAAAATGCTAAAACTATTAGACCTTCCTAGTTGCCCTCCTTTGTCTGAGCCCAATGTAGAATTCATCTTTCAACAACTGCTCATTGTTTGTCCCCACATCAATGGTTACGGGCAAACACTGCACAGGCAAGTAAACAGATCGTTACTAAAATGGTAAAAATGAGAGGATAGCGCTAAAACCAATCAATATTATATGGTCAAGCTGACAACTAAAGCATGGCATTTACTTCTTGACACAGTACTGAAAATTAAACACACATATTAACACAGTTTCATCGGTACTGTAGTAAAGGTTTCAAATAAGATATACTAAAATGAGCATCTACAACTGTATATGATTAGCTGGTGACACTTACCGAAGAAGGTCTAACTCCGCCAAGTGCTGTATACAGAGCCAGTTTTCCAACAGGTATCCCCATCCCCTGATAAAAATTAAGCTTGTTATTAGCTACAAATGCATTTTAACAGGCGTTTGCCACAACAGGCCATCTGAATTAAATGCCTGCCTATTAATAGACAGAGACACATTCCAATTAATACCTAGGAAGAAGATAAATATGTATTAGATTAGTACCATAACTAATGCGAACAAGGAACCACTGAAAAAACTGTCATGTAAATACTCTACCTTCTGGTTTTTACAATTAATTATGCATTTGGCTGATGAACAAAAAAAATAATTATGCATTTGGAAGGTAATTATCTATGTACTAAAACAAAATGGAATTACATGCTTTTGTTTTCTCTAGTATCTTAAAGCAAGAATCCCTTCTTTCAAGTAGAAATTTTAAAAAAGCAGTTTGTAACACACACTGAAAAGGGGTATAAAAAAAGTTTTAAAAAAGCTATTGGGAAAAGAACAGAACAAGAGAGATTACAATGATATGGGAAATGAAGATTGAAGGGTAACTGAAATATCAAAATTAGCATAAGTATGAGAGTAAATGCTCCTCCAGATGCTAATTAAAACAAAATCAATTCATATCCAAGCAGCATCTAAGCACACAACACATATGCACCAATCAGCTTCAAATTCACAACTGGGGATTGATGTAGACTAAAGAGGCACCTCAAGGTCCATCATGGCCATGTACTTCTGCAGTGGAACTTGATATTGGCGAATATTGTCCATCAGTTTCTTCTCCTGATAAGTCAAATGAGAAAATTTCAACAAGAATGATTTGAACTAAAGTGAGGTTGCCAACCTCCTTCAGGCTCACCTTGCCATTATTCAACCAACCATAGGCTCAACTTTTTGGAGCTCATTTGACAAACAAGAAGTGAATAAGGAGCAGAGCATCATTTTCCTAATCACTCTCAACTCGAATGAATATGATCTGTAATATATGTTACAGGACAAATTGATATAATAGCTAAAATAATAGAGGATGCACAGACACATCACACAGATTCAAAGGGTGATATGTCTTCCTTCATCACCTCACCAGATTCTAAAAGTTTTTTTTTCATAAATCTCAAGTGCTGAGGGGTGATTCCGGATGACCTATCAGCACCCATTCCACATCACAAATATAAAAAAAATTACTCACTAAATTCAAATAGATGTTAATAATAGATGCAGTGTCATAACCAGAAACAAATCCGAAAGTAACAAAAATTAAGCTTCCAACCCCAATTCTAACAAGAGCGGTAAGGTCTAGAAAACTAAACATATAATAAGGCTAACCTTGTACATATGTGGTTGTGTGAAAGACGTCTCATCCATCTCATTGTGCCCAAATCTACGATAACACACTATATCAATCACTGAACTGAAGAAGAATCGAAGAACAATCACTGAACTGAAGAAGAATCGAGAGACATTTGAGTGAGAGAAAGAGAGAGCAACTAACCTCTGATCGAAGAAGACTAAGAGCTCCAAATCCACGGAGATGAATCACCGATCTATGCTCAAAATCGAACTTCAAAATCGCAATCCCGAGATGAATCACCGAACTGAAGAAGAATCGAAGTAGAATCGAGAGAGATTTGAATCAGAGCGAGAGCAAAGAGTGAGTGAGAGATTTGAGTGAGTGAGAAGGAGACGGCAGTGCTCAAAATAGGGTTTTCAAAATAAAAATAAAAGAGAGATAGAAGAGGGTGTGAAGAGAGACAGGGAAGAGGGTGTGAAGAGAGACAAGATTTGGAGGCGTTTTTTAAACGTCTTCTATTTACGAAACGGCGTCGTTTTACCTAACAAAAAAGGCGACGTTTAAAAAACGCCGTTAATTATAAAAAAAAGTGACGTTTAACTAAATATCGTTAATTAAACGCCGTTAAATCCTCATTTTCCTGTAGTGCTAGAAGCAACCTCTGTAATAAGAAAATGAATATGTGCATATAAAAGAGTTATTATTAATTTTGATCGAGCGATTATTTAAGACAATTAGATAGGTTTAAGTGCAAGTTCAAAAAAAATATCCACAAAAATAATATTACCACTTAACTGTTTCTTTTTTTTTGTTGTGATTTTTGAGTGACAAATGAACTTGTCTATAGTCACAAATGAGCAAGACAAGTATCGATTATAATGTAAATTGAAAGTACAAGCATAAAAAAATTGGGTGTTAAATCGGCCATAAAAACTATAAACTACCGTGTCAATTGTAAATTAAGTCATAAATTAATCATGAACCGTTACATATCAGAAATTCATCGATGTGCATCTAACTTAAAATCAAATATATTGGTATTGAAAAAAATTAGATGGGTATATTATGTCAAAAATTAAATATGTACTCAATTTTTTCCTTTTTAGATACATATTAATGTGTACTAATTAAATATTATTTTTTTATTCGTATTGAAAAACAAAAGCTTAATACTTATCGACACTTATTAATGAAAACCATATGACAAAAGACTCCAATAAAATCATGAGAAAGAATTATGTAATTCTCCATTGATAAGGATGGTGTAATGAAAATTAAAACAAGCATGGCCTACAAGGGAATGGGAAGTAGGGAAGAGAGAGAGAGATATGGGAGACAGAGTTTCATGGCCGAACCGCCATTTGCAACACCAGAGCAGGACATGGAGGGGGCTAAGGAGAGCCCCACAAGTCAGTGATGGAGGATGCAGGCCACGTGGCATGTAGTCCCATGTCCATGTGCCACTCCTGTCAATGTGTGAGAATTGAGAGAGGATACATTGCATACCCTATAAGACAAAATTAATGGGGTACCTATGCAAATCAAAATTTTCTTCTTGATTTTTCTCCACCTTCCTTACTTGTCAGGTTATTGGGCTCACTTTTGGGTCAATTTTGATAGTTCAAACCGTTTACATCTTAAGATTTATTGAGTATATCATACTTGTAAAAAATCAAGTTAATCGGATATCAGGAAGCATGTGTTCGGAAAACTGTTTATTAAATTTTTTTTAAAAAAATGATTTTTAGTTCGATGATCCGAACACATAGTTTTTGATATCCGATCAACTTGATTTTTTATAGGTATGATATACCCAATAAATCTTAAAATGTCAACAGTTTGGATTATCAAAATTGAGTCAAAAGTGGACCTAATAACCTAACAAGTAGAGAGTGAGGACAGAGACTAAGGAGAGATCCTGGTTCACCCTATGCTGCTGAGAGAATAGCAAAATCTCTGTCATGTGGTCCTCCCTTGTTTGTTTCCTCATTTTTCTGCTTAGTCAAATCGGTTCCAAACACTCCGCAACTAGTCACCACCAAGGGTAAGAGGTTATTTGGTACTGTTGATTTGAGTTTATAATTTTAAAAATGTGTTATAAATTATTTGGTATAAATTTTAGTTATAATTTATTAAGTAAAAATAATTTAAATAAATAAAAAAAGAATTGATTTCTAAACGTTGGAAGAGAGGTACTTTGGAATTATTAATTTTTAATTTAAAATAAATTGTACCAAACACTACTTAAATAATCTTGTCATGCCATAAAACACTTGACAGAATCTATCATGAAGTCTTTTACAATTGAACGGCAAAGTTTTGTGACAAATTTTGTGTAGTTTTTCGTGGTTTGTATCATTATTTATTGGATAAATTGTTTATTTGATTGTTGGATTAAATTAGATTATTATGAAAAAATTTAAAGACAACTCGACACTTATTACCAATTTAGTACAACTTTCGTCGTCACTTTTTCATAACTTTTAGAAGAGTTATTAAATTATATTGGAATCTAAAAGCACATAAATTTGAATACAAAAGAATTCAAGAATAGATCACCTTATATGTCCAAAATATAACTTTCAATGCACATTTACATTTTTTTCCCCTTCAATTGTGAAATTGCCATAGCCAGCCGGATTTCAAAACCAAGTGATGGTGATATAGAAGATGAATATGTGATGGAAGCTAGTAGAATCAATACTTACAATAAGAGAACTATTCTCTCAACAAAATATTATTCCAAATTTTTACTTACGGAGCACTTTTAAGTCTACTAAACAAGGACAAAAAAAAATTTCCTTGCTAATCAAACTAAAAAAAATAATAATAATAATAATAATAAAAGACAAAATTCAAAAACTAATGGTTTAAACCATGGTATCTGCCCAAAAAACAAACAAATAAAAAAAAATCAATCCTAAGTCATAATAAAGCAATGAGTGCAATTATTAAAATAAATAAATAAATAAACAAATTACACTTAGTAACCTCTCTATTTTTATCAAAATTTCACTTTGGTCTATTCACTTTTAATTGTAATAGTCAACCCTTCACATTTTGAGTCAAATTGCAATCACACTCTTCCATCCATCTTATTATTAATAAAGTTGAAAAAATTTGTCATTTGAAATAGAGCCCCGGTACAGAGCTCGAAAACCGGGGGCTCGAATTTGGCTCGAATTTGAGAAGGAAGAAGGAGGAAGAAGAAAAAGAGAAAGAGGAAGAAGAAGAAGAAGGAGAAACAGAACTGGAGGGGGCCATAAAAATGGGGGCGGAGGCGGAGGCGGGGCTGCGATGCGACGAGCGACGAGCGCCGATCTGCGACGATCGGCCGACAAGCTGCGACGACGACGACGAGCTATGACGATGACGACGACTCTCTCTCTCGCCTCTGTTTCTCTCTCGCCTATGTTCAAACGAAGAAGAAGAAGAAGAAAAGAAAGAAAGAAAGAAAGAAAAGGAAGAAAAAGGAAAAAAAAAAAATCAAAACGCAAAACGACGTCGTTTTGCATTTTGAGCCAAATTCGAGCCTTGATTTCGGGCCCTCAAACATTTTTCTTTGAAATATATGTGACATTTTTGTTGTCTCATTAATATATTTTTTGCTAAAATCTCACTTTAGTGCTCACAGTTTCATAGAAATCTCACTTTAGTCCCTCTATTTTCAATTTTTGTTAGTTTTATTAACAGTAGATGGATCAAATGATGAGACTAAAATTTGATTTTAAATTGTAATGAGTTGGCCATTTCAATTAAAAGCGAAGGGACCAAAATAAAATTTTAGTAGGAGTTTGTTTGGCATATGAGTTTTTTGGACTTTTTGGCTAAAATAGCTACAAAAAAAAAAACAAAATAGACTAAAAAATCAATAAGTCAAAATGTCACATCTAAAAAATAATCATTTTATTTTTCTCTCACAAAAGTCATAAAAATTAAAAAGCCTATACTAAATGAGGCTTCTTAGCCTTATACTAAAATAGCAAAAAAATCAAAAAATTAAAAAAATCAACTCACATCCTAAATAAAGCCTTATAAAAATATAAAGCGTAATTTATCCTAAAAAAGTTAATTGTGAATAGTATTATCAAAAAATTTCCCCAAGTCAAATTCATCTCTTTCAAGAACAAAGATTTACAAGGGAAACAATGGAGAAACGGGGTACAAAAATACGACACCTTTTGGTGAGGCAAATTGCTACGCATGGCTGCAGTCCTGCCGATCAATATTTTAAAAATCGGATCGGTAAGTGAATCGAAAAAAATATTAAATAGCTAAGTTACCGATTCAATTGTCGGGTTGAATTGGAATCAAATCGTGACATAATAAATATATTAAAATTATATTTAAAATAAAAATATAAGTAATAAAATTATAAATTAAAAATATTAAATCATCTTAAATATTTCTCCTAATGTTTTTGTTACTACAAAATATAATAATATATGTTGGGGCATATTTTTGGGAATGACAACACGTAGCCAAGGTGGCACCGAAGTGCCAGCCGAGGTGCCACGTGTCCTGGTCATCACGCCGAGATTGTAACGCCCCAAATTTTTGAAACATCACGGGGAATTAAATAAACAAAATGACTTAATAAATCAAAAAATTGACATCTTAATAAAACATTCTAACTCTCGTACATAACCAAAAGTTCAAACAACAATAAATAAAAACTTAAAATTATCCAAATACAACATCAATTGAAATTATAAAGACCTTAATAGCTATTATATAAAATAATAAAATTTATTCGGCTCTAATCAAGGTTTTAAGTTAGCCAAAGCTCTACGTTAGCATCAACTCCATTTCAGTTTCAATTATTTCCTCGCCAAAACCTGGCATAAAACGCCAGGGCAACAAAATATATGTCATGAGCTTTGCAACACAGTAAGAAAACATAACCAACCTACCATTCTCTTTAAGAGAAAAATAATGAGATTATAAACATGAGATAACAATATAATTGTAAACATAAATTACAACTATTAAAATAATTTCAATAATTCTAATAAATTAGGTGACACTCGAAACCTCACCAAAGATTTAACTTACCAACCACTAAGCATGGCAATGGTTAATTTGAAACTCCTCTTGGTCAAATATTCAAGTGTTACCAACCGTAACTACCAGGGATGCCCACGTCCAGAGTTATATACTCAAGTAGTGGCATCTGTGGTCTGTCCCAAGGAAACGGTCTGCCAGGAGTGCGTAACCTCTCTGTGTGCCACCTGCACATCCACCCTTATTCCAAAACCGAATACCGAAAAGGGTTCAAATAAGTCCCGTGCCATCTTAGGGTTTCGCGACACAATTTACGTGAGAATTCTCAAAACCAGGGCTCACCCTGAACAATCGGTATTAACCTTCGTACACTCTTTAAAACCAAGACTCACCCTGAACAACTGATATTAATTATCAATTGTTAACTTTGTACATGCCGTTAATCGTTTCAATTAGTTTTGATATTAATTACAAATAATTTTAATTTTTAATTACAAATAATGTTATACCAACTCATTAAAATTCCCAACATAAAATATTACATATGTCACACAATAATAAATAATTGTACAAAATTTAAATAAACAATTTATTTAAACCATGGTATGAAATAATAATTTAGATACCAATAAATCATAATTACACACATGCATGGATTTTTAATCTACAAGATTAGACTAGCACAATATTAAATTTTTAGTCCAAATAAACAATTGAAGAGATAATTTTTGATTCCTCCTTAATCTGCCAGAATTTTCAGAATGCATATCTCGCAATTAAAATTATAAATAAATTACTTATACAACTCTAAAATTCATATAAATCTACAGAATACTCAATAAACATGTTATGGTCATTTTTCAGAAAGCATTTTCCAAAAATAAATTATAAATAATTCTAAAAAATTCGAAGAAAGTTTATGACACAGATTTATCACATTTTCTTAAATTAATTCCATACTTAAATTTATAAATCAATTCCATAATCTAAAAATTTACAATGAAATTAGACTTCTCAAATTTCATTTTTTGTTTAGAAATTACCAGATTTTGTTTAATATAGAATTTTTAATGAATTTTCAAACATATAGCAAATCTGTCTTGCAGCTCCAGATTTAATTAAATTTTTTTATAAATTCGTAGAAAACTCGATAATTGTTGAAACAATGATGAACTAGACATCATTATAAACAACTTTGTAGAAGAAATAATTTCAAAATTTTTAGTATAAAATTGTCTAAAAATTCGTACAATTTTTCTAGCAAATTCAAGGGCCAAAAAGAAATCTTCAATCCTACCTTTAATGATATAAACTACACATGTAAGCCTATTTCCACAATAATACCATGACTTTAAGACTATCAATATCTTCAAATGTTTGATATACACATTACAAAATTTATATACATATATATATATATATATATATTCCTATCTATAAACTAGTCATTTTATCATATAAATATAATCTGAAAATTTCAACAATTAAAAAAAATAAAAGAGTTGAGAAGGTTTTCTTACTTAGTTGTAGGATTGAAATAGAATAGTGAAATGGTAGAAAAATATGCAACATTAATCTTCCACTCTTCTTCTTCTCCTACTACTTTGTTGTTCACAGAATTTTCTTCCCTTCTCTCCTTCACCAAATGCAAGCATGCATGTATATATATACAATGCATGGATTCCTTTGCTGACTACCCTCTCTTGATAATCAAAGCTGAGCCCCCCCTCCCCCTTTTTCTTTTTTTCTTTCTCTCTTTCTTTCTTTCTCATCATTCTCTTAGGTGGTCTCTCAGGTGGTCTAATCTACTCTTCCAATTTCAAGAAGCATAATGAGGTGAGGGTTCCTACACATACATGCAAACAAACATAGGGCAAAGTTGCCGCCGAAAATCTGTTTTTTTTTTTTTAATATTTGTGTATTTTTGTGTGAGTTGCTTAAAATTGACACACTAAGATTTTTAACTAAGCTATTTAGTAAGAATAATTATCATGTTGGATCCTTATTAAAATAATTTATAAACAATAAATATTGAACACCCACAAAATTATTATTCTTAATAATGTCTTTGTTAGTGATTGAATTGAGTTAATTTAAAACTAACTTTTACACTAATATATATTTCAAATAAACTCTGGATAAAATTAATTAATTAATTAATTACGTTATTTATTTATTTATTTATTATTATTTTTAGAATAATTAAATGCGGGTTTTCACAGAGGTGATCTCGACTAGGTCGAGGTTATCTGCGGAGATACCGGAATCTGAGATGAACGGATAAGGGTCAAGAGTCCTAGAATGGGGGAAGATCTCATTCTGGATAAGGATAAAAGCTCTTAGGGAGTTTATCTTTATCTATTTGAGAGTTCAGGATAAGCATTGAGCCAGAGTCCATTAAAGCTAGGTTTCTACCGGGATCAGGTTAGTGCAAACTATAAAAGAAAGGCACTCTCGTGGGTCTAAGGTACGCTTTTTGTATTATGACTAGTGAATTAAAGCACTGTTTGCTATCTTTGAGAGATAATTGAGTACTGACTTGATCGTCAGAGTGCCCCCAGGTGGATGAACCACCGCCGGAGTCTTATCTTTCTGTGACAGGTCGTTCAAGTGCCATCTATTTTGCCGGTGTTCTCTAGTTGCGTACCTAGTTGGCAGTGTGGTCAGAAATTAACACACACAATTTGACGCTGTCTGTGGGAAAGAAAGGACAATAGATGGCCAACGACGAACAAAAAGAGAAGATCGGGGACGACATCCCTACTGGAAGTGGTAAACACATTGACCCTGACATCGAGAACAATAACTGCAACGAAGAAACTTGGGATAAGAATCCCAGAGAGAAAGACGTCAGCCAGGACGGAGACGTACCAAGGAAGGCAGACCGAGACGGGTATTATAACGAAGACGACCTCCAGGTATGAAAAGACAGATTCCTGCGGAGGGACGACGAGATGAAGAGAATGGCGAACAAATTGGTGGACCTACAATCGGTCGTCAATTTCATGATGCAGAACGTCATGCAGCCACCGTTTCCGTTACAAGACACGCCGATTCCGGCGGCCAAGAAAGATGCCCAAAAGGGAGGGCAGAAAATAGTTCTTGTAGTCCCTCAGCACAACAGGACCAAGGAACATTCTTACCGACCTTCACGGGAGGTTAGGCAAGAAGAGTCAATGAAGAGAGAGTCTCGGAAAACACATCGTACCAAAGAAACCTACACCAAAGAACATCGGCATGCTCAAGGAAAGGAGCTTTGTTTCGACACGACTAATAGAGGGAGGTCCAAGAGGACTCATAACGACACCGGGAGTAGCGCACCAAAAAGGTTGAAATTCGTTGACAGCCGAACTCCTGGACAGACCAAGGAGGATTTGAGGGATTACCTCCAGAGGAAGCGACAAGATACCAAGGTAACCTCCCTGGTCAAACCGAGAACGCCATTTTTGGTAAAATTAGACAAATTTGAAGCTCCGAAAAGGTTCCACATGCCAAGATTCTAGATAAACGACGGTAAGTCTGACCCTAACTTTCACGTTAGCTTGTACCTGAACTCAATGGCACTGTGCACCGGGAACGAGCCGTTGCTCTGCAAGGTGTTCCCCTTATCCTTTGGGGAAATCGAATCAAACTGGTTTCACAAATTGCCGAAAAGAACTGTGAAGATTTGGGAAGGCCTAGCCGAGATGTTCATGACCAGGTTTTTGTGACAAACAAACTACAGCTGTTGAGGGTGGACTCCCTGATGGCTTTGAGAATTAGTTAGGATGAAAGCCTCAGGGCTTATGCCAAAAGATATTATGAGGTGTTTGACCGAATACCAGGGTGCAACCAAGAGGTGGCGGTCATGTCTTTTAAGAACAGCCTGAACGATGACTGTCTGCTTCGAAAATCACTGACAAAGACACTGCCAAAAAGTATGGAAGAACTCATGGCTAGGATCAAGAAGAATACGAGAGCAGAGGAAGACACGCCAGTGACAAAGGCGTTGAAACAAGAGAAGAGAAATAGTTCGCCGAAGCGAGGCCGAGGTAATATTGGATACAACAAGCAAGAAATAAGACTGAGGGCTGCACAGGCAGTCACTACCGTATTCCAAATTCTAGTTTACAAAGTCTTGGAAAGAATCTGAAATCAGCCCTATTATAGACCACCAGAGAAGATTCTTGGTGAATTTATGGAAAGAAGTCTGGGGAAGCGTTGTGCTTACCACACTGAGAATGGGCATCTGACTCAAGGGTGTAAAGCCTTAAAGGCACATCTGGAGACCTTGTAAGACAAGGTCATTTAAGGGACCTGGTAGATAAGGCCAGGACAAGGAAAGAGCAAGCGAGACTACCTCAGGTACCAGCAGCACCACCTCCACCGACACCACAACCGCAAGCAAGCGGACCTCGAGTGATCAATGTGATTCACTCGAAGGTCAATGAGAACGAGATACGTAGAGAAACTCAGAAGGTGAGACACTTACGGCATGTGTATCAAATCCGGCAGAAGTGACCTAGGGCAGACGAGTGCCAGGGACCAATGGTGTCATTTACTGAAGACGACCTAGAGATGGTACAACATCCACACAACGATGCCTTGGTAATATCCCTCAAGATTGGAGAATGCCAGGTAAAGCGCATTCTAATCGACCAGGGAAGCTCTTGTGACATCATGTATGTCAAGTGTTACAAGGAACTTGGCCTTCACTAAGATGATCTGGAACAATCCAATAGTCCAATGGTTGGGTTCAACGGAACGCCGACAGCCGACATGGCCCCTAGGAGCAATAAGTTTGGAGGTTCAGGCTGGCACCAAGAAGGTAAATACGGAGTTCACAATAATTGGCACCCCCTCCCCTTACAATGTTATCCTGGGAAAGCCATGGCTGCATGCAATGGGGGCTGTTCCCTCAACACTGCACCAACTGTTGCAGTTCCTAATAGAACATGGAATTAAGGAGGTCAGAGGGGATCAGGTGCAGATAAAGAATTGCTCCATGGTAGCAATGAAATCTACCTGCAACATATGAGAAGCAGAAACAGTAGAGATTGAGGATGAGGACATGAATTTCCTTGAGGGCGTCGGCAAAGAACCAGCCGAGAAAAGTGAGGATGCCCTAAAGAAGATCCTAGTCCAACAAGGGAATGAAGAGTGCTTCTTCCTTCTCGGCTCAGGCTTGGCCAAGGAAGAGGAAAAGGAATTAGAGGCGTTCTTAAGATCAAACATTGAGGTGTCTGCTTGGACACCATATGAGATACCTAGCATTGACCTCGAGGTCACTTGCCATAGACTAAGTGTGGACAGGTCGGCCAAACCTATCATCCAGCGAGCAAGGAGGCCTATGTTGATGCCTATTGAGGTAGTAGAAGAGGAAATGGATAAAATTCTGGAGGCCAGAGCCATTCGAGAGGTAAACTACCCAACATGGTTATCAAACACGGTTGTTGTAAAGAAGAAGAATGGGAAGTGGAGGGTCTGTGTGGACTTCACCAGCCTAAACAAGGCTTGTCCCAAAGACAGTTTCCCACTCTCCAAAATTAACCAATTGGTAGATGCCACATTAGGACATGGAATGATGAGCTTCTTGGACGCTTATAGAGGGTACCATCAGATAGCCATGTACCCCTCAGATGAAGAGAAAATTGCATTTATCACCCCAAAAGGGTTGTATTGCTACAGAGTAATGCCTTTCGGGTTGAAAAATACAGGAGCAGCTTACCAGAGATTGGTGACAAAGATGTTCAGACATCTAATAGAAAAAATAGTGGAGGTATACATTGATGACATGGTCATGATGACCAAGCAACCTGAGGATCATCTGGCCGACCTGAAAACAGTCTTTGATATCCTAAGGAAATTTCGGCTTCGACTCAATGCGTCAAAGTGCGCATTTGGAGTTGGGTCAAGAAAGTTCCTGGGATACTTGGTTACCAAAAAGGGCATTGAGGCAAGCCCAGATCAGATCAAGGCCATCTTGGACTTAAAGAGCCCAACATCGGCAAAACAAGTGCAGATGTTGATTAGAAGGGTTGTATCCCTGAATAGGTTCATAAGCAGAAGTTCTGACAAATGCAAACTTTTTTTTAGTTTAGTAAAGAAAGTCACAGACTTCTTATAGACAGAAGAGTGCGAAGTCGCCTTGGCCGACTTGAAAAAATACTTGACCACAGCTCCAGTTCTCTCAAATCCAGTACCTGGAAATGAGTTGTTCTTATACTTGGCGATTTCAGAGCATGCAGTGAGTGCAATGGTAATCAGAGAAGAAAAGGGAGAACAAAGGGCAGTTTACTATGTGAGTAAAACTCTAGCAGATGCAGAGACCAGAAACTTACCCTTGGAGAAACTGACACTGGCATTGGTAATAGCTTCCAAGAAGCTGAATCATTACTTTTAAGCCCACAAGATTGTGATTTTACCTGAGCATCCTTTGAAGTCCCTGTTGCAGTAAGGAGATCTGACAGGCAGGATAGCCAAATGGGCAGTGGTATTGGGCCAATACGACCTGGAATTCAGACCCAGAACAGCAATCAAAGGCCAGGTTTTGGCCGACTTCGTGGCCGAGTTCACACCAGGCGCCATTATACATCGAGCCCCGTTGAGTCGCGGTTTAAGATGTCCAGGTGAACAAGTAGAAACCCAGCGGGAGATAGCAAAACAGAAGAAAGAAGAGAAACTCAGGCCGTGCGGTATTTACATCGACGACCCCTTCCGCCTGTTTGTTAATGGGAGTTCAAATCGTCAGGGAGTGAGGGCAGGAGTAGTGCTAGTATCGCCAGATGGGTGAATGCTGGAACAATCTATTCGTTTGGGGTTTAAAGTCTCAAATAATAAAGCAAAATATGAAGCACTGATCGCAGGATTGAAGTTGGCAGTAGCAATAGAAGCCGACGAGGTGATGGTTTTCTGTGACTCCCAGCTTATCGTCAACCAGGCAACAGGCGAATACGCAGCCCGAGATAAAAGGATGATGGCCTATATAAAGGAGGTGGGCAGACTGGTAACCTTATTCCAGAATTGTCGACTACAACAAATTAGCCAAGATGACAACAGCCATGTTGATGCCTTGGCCAACCTGGCTAGTGCAATGAAACCATGAGAGGCAAGGACGATAATGGTTGACTATTTGTCAAGTTCTAGTATAGAACCACTGAACACAGAGTATGAGACAATATGTGTGAAGATGGGACCAAGTTGGATGGATGCGATAATAGTATTCCTTAGAGATGGGAAACTGCCAGATGATCATAAAGAAGCACACAAGATCAGACTGAAGTCGGCAAGATTCAGTCTAACAGTAGAAGGACATCTCTACAGAAGATCTTTTACTGGTTCCCTTTTGAGGTGTGTGCATCCTTCACAAGTTGAAGACTTCCTATATGAAATACACGAAGGAGTATGTGGAAGCCATGTTGGGGGCAGGTCACTTGCTCATGGGGTCATTACTCAGGGGTACTGGTGGCCTTATATGCAGAAAGATGCTGAAGCTTGTGTTAGAAAGTGTTAGAAGTGTCAGAGGTTTGCACCTTTGATACACCAACCAGCAGCGGATTTAAACCCAGTGTCCAGCCCTTGGCCATTTGCCTAGTGGGGCATGGATCTTGTTGGACAACTACCTCAAGCGACTGGACAAAGGAAGTACCTACTGGTGGCAACATATTACTTCACCAAGTGGGTAGAAGCTGAACCCCTTGCGAAGATTCGAGACATTGATGTAAAGAACTTTATATGGAAGAACATCATTGTAGGCGTCCCCGAACGTCCCGGGAGAAATCTCGTTTTGTTCATTGGGGCTTACTACAGTTTGGACTCAATGTCACGGTCCTGTATCTAATCTCGCGCAGTGCAATGCAAGACCGATGAATCATCAAAGAGTTCAAATCTGGCAAATCGTTTTGAAAAACTAATTTTTAGAAAGAAGTGCCAAACATGGACTACTTTGCCAGATACAGAGTCGCCACCTAAATATTTTATTTTTGAGGAATTTAAGAAACCCTGACTCGTGCCTAAGGCCACGTGTCCGTCATCACCAAAGTTGCCTCGACTCGGGAACTTGGGTACGATTGGGGAAGGTCACTTCGTGAGCACCCCCGCTCGCCCGATCAAAGATCGGCCTCTATTAACCATGATATCGAGTTTTGAAAACATTATGTGCTCTTATTCCGGTTATTAGCCTAGAATTACTATGTGATGCACACAACATACAAGTATAGACTGGATCGTTTGAGTTGGAACAAAACATTTCATGTTTGTTTATTTGAAAGATGGTTTGATGGTGCTACTCGCAAGTAGGCTAAGACGTGGATTTGCCATCCTCAAGTGGGCTTAAGAAAACATGATTTTGCCACTCTCAAGTGGGCTTAAAACTCGCAATCAACAAATTGTTCCAATTCAGATAATCCAACATTCACCCACAGGCATTCAGACAGTTATATCACATAAGCACTTAGCCTCATGGTAAGCATGCTATCATGGCAGTCACTCACACACATGCAAGGATGCTAAAGCATAAACACTTACCGAGTACTCCAAGCTAAAGAAAGAAGCTAATTGGAAAACATGCATGAACCCTAACTATGCTGAGATGCCTAATGCAATACATACAAGAATGCAACTAAGATATGCTCGGCTATTCTAAAATGGCATATGAGATGCTACAGGTAACATGTATTCAACTTGAAATTGAAATACGATGCAGTTAGCATGATGCGCCGAGCCCGGTGCATGCAATACAAATGAATGAATGCAAACATGCGAACATATAGATGCTAATTGAAACATGCCCTAAAACTAACCATCATAAGCTGGTATATAGAAGGGAGAAAGACGTGGGGTTGGAAGACATACATCACACACACACACACACACACACACACACACTTATTACAACATTGCCCTCTCTCAGAGGGTCCGAATAAATAGTACACAACCAACTAGCTAATCTAAGCTAATCAGGCTAATTATTACACAACATTAGCTAATTAACAAATTAACTAAATAAGCAAATGAACTAGCATGCAAACTACATATGATGGACCGCCTCAGCTCTGCTTTGAATGATAAGGGATGCATGCATGCTCGAGTCGCCTTGTCGGGAAATCCATCGCGATGCCCCGATTTGTCTCTGTTTGCAACTGGTCCCAGAATACTGTACAAAGCTCCAGAAGGCTGAAACTCCACCATGGGAACCTGTAGGGATACTGCCGACCAGTTTTTGCTGCTGGTTTCTAGTTTGCTGCAACAGAGAGCAAGAAAGGGGCATGGCAAAGTATTTTCAACATATGTGTGCACGACCACTCTCCCCGTCATTGCATAAGCTCTAGGGAGTGTAGTCCTCGATCCTCGTGCCACCAATCACGCATCTCGATGCATGATGGCCGAGGGGTCGAATTGCACAACTCGATGTGAAATGAATGCAAACATAAGCAAGTAAAGCCAACAACTCAATCATGGACAGTCAAGAGTGTCGGCGACCGAGAATCGAGACACGTTTCGTCACTTGGAGTACGAAACGTCCCTCGTTTCCCGTGTTTGGACTAAACCCTACTCCAAACACAATGCAATACACATGGCATGCATGAATGCAACTTTAACCTGCAACCTAAACATAATGCCACTAAATGATGCAAACATGTAAATGATGATATGCAAACATGCTACTAGCATACACAATACTATGAAATAATCAATGGCATACTCAATGCACATCAAAACTATATGGCATACGCAATGCACACATGGAGACTAACAATGAAATGATCAAGGCATACACAATGCAATGGTCAATCATGCAACAACATGGACTAAATGGCATATACAATGCAAGGTGGACTTAAACCAAGATAGGTGAGCCTTAGCCACACCCAAATCAGTGGCCAAACATGATGAAATTAAGGCAACAACACTTATGCAAACATGCATAATGCGAGGGACCAAACCTAAGGCACAAAGTGCAACTCTACTAAGGCATGGCAAGGGATTAAATATGGCACACAATCACACATTTTCCAGCTCTAAAATGTCATACAGAGTGGCTCCAAATCATGCAAACACCTCACACAATGCATACTAGATGGCCTGGATACCGAAACTAGTGAAGTGCATTACACTAGAGGTATGCAAAGAAATGCACAAATAACCAAACTAGCCCCAAACAGTCCCTATGCAGGCCCAAAACAGTAGGAAAATGGACTAAAATGATGACTCGAAAGGCATGGAAATGAAACTCATGCAATGGCCCATAAATGAGGTATTTAAGCACGACTTTCAAACACATTTAAAGAGTGAAAAACATGGGAATATGGCACAAGTACAGGCTCTGAAATGGCATGCTCAATGACCCCAAAGCATGAAAGCACCACCATTCAAGCATACAAGAAGCTTCAAAACTCAAAACTAGGCATGGGCATTACACTACAAGCATGCATAGAAAGCGTCATTCGACAAAGAGGCCTAAAAACAGAGCTAAGGCAGTCCAAAACATGCACAAAATCAGTTTGGAGTATGGCCAAAATATGCTAGAGTCAAAGGCCAAAATAGCATGCAATGTAAGCTAGTAAAGAGGATTTGCACTACAAGCATACGAGACATTCAAGAAGTCACTAAACCAGCAAAACTCAGAGGTATGACATGCCAAATAAAGCTCAAAAACTCACTGAAACATAGTCAATGCATGCAAGAATGGCATGCTCCTTTGATAAGCTATGAAGAGGGTTGTTCTACACATGCAAGATGGACACCCAATATGGAAAAACAAGCTCTGGACAGAGCCTATGCAGGTCCTAAAACTCACCAAAAATGGCCTGAAACATGGCTCAGAAGCATGCAAATAAGGGCTCCTTTGTTAGGCCAAATATGCTAGGAAACAAAACAAGGGGAGAGAGGGTCACCCCTCTCTCATTTTAGCACTCAAAATAGCATGCTAGCAATTGAAAATCCACTGGATTTCAGTGGCTAGAGGTCCAAACAAAGGTCAATGCAAAGGCCCTAATGCATGGCTTAAAATAAGACAAAATGAAGCATGCAAGGGGATAGATGACCCCCAACAGAAAAATGATCTTAAACAAACATGTTAAGGACCCCAAAATAAGACTTTTTTTCAGTTGATGACAAAGCTCAAATATGCTTGCAAGTATGGCTAAAAGATAAAATAAAATAAAACTCAAAAGAGGGAATAGGGTGTTACCCTTGTAGCTCAGCAACTCCAGCAGCTTATGAACCAAAAATGCAGCTCCTTAGGACCTCTCAAGACCCTCCAAGAAGCTTAGGTTGGTGTTGGAGGTGTTAGGCTAAGAGGTAGTGTGCAAAGGGGCAAGAACTTAGTACTTTTGGAGCCAAAATAGAGATATAGAGAGGGAGGTATATGTGTATGCCTTAGGGAAATTCTCAACCTTCACAAAGGAGGGGAAGGCCCTCCTTTATAGCCATGAGGGTCCAAAGGTTCTCCAAGAAGCTTCAAACCAAGGTGGAAGATCCAGTCTGTGCCTCCCAGCTGGCACAGCTGGAATCAACTCACTGAGACAAGACTGAGGGAGGTAGGCCGACCAGTTCAGGTGGTCAGCCGACCACTTTCCCTGGTCGGCCGACCAGTTCAAAAGGTTCAACCCCAAAAAAGTTGGTCGGCAGCCTCCCAGGGTGGTCTCCACATGAAATGCAAGCAAGTGGTATGGTGGGAGACCAGTAAATATAGCCCAAAAACCAAGGAGACCAGCTTCCTGTCAAGAAAATCGGCCGGCGAAGAGAAATGTGGTCTTGTAGACGTCCCCGAACGCCCCGGGAGGGTGAGTCCCGTTCTGTTCATTTGGGGTCACTACAGCTCAAGACTCTCAATTTGTCACGATCCTAAATCTGAACCAAAGAGTCCAAATCCGGCAAATCGTTTTGAGAAAACAGATTTTTGAAAGAAGTGCCAAACATGGACTGCTTTGCCAGATACAGAGTCGCCACCTAAATATTTTATTTTGGGAAATTTAGGAAACCCTGACTCGGTGCCAAAAGGCCACGTGTCCGTCATCACCAAAGTTGCCTCGGCTCGGGAACTTGGGTACGATTGGGGAAGGTCACTTCGTGAGCAATGACATGAAAATGACAAATGGGCATATACCAACATGAGTGAGCCTCAGCCACACTCACATAATAAGTTGGTTGATGACAAGCCCGCGGGGGACCTCGCTACAGCTCGGACTCGACTTTTGTC
>NW_021024631.1:1087747-1130125 GCF_004153795.1 Camellia sinensis | reverse complement strand
GTTGCACGTGTGTACGCAAACCGAGGACGACCCTCAGGCACCGAAATGCCACTCTAATGAGACATGGCAAAGACATGGAATATGATATGCAAACATGCAAAATCAGTAGCAAAATGAGGGGCAAAACATCCCCGAAACAAGGCGAAATGACACCCGATGCATGGATTTCTCCGAAATGCGGAACTAGGTACATGAAATGGCTTACAGCTATACAAAGCATGCATAATTGGTACATGGAATGAAAATACAGAAGCAAGGAAGCCCCAAAAAAAGCATTTTTATAGTTCAAAGCATGGCCAAACAGCAAACAGAAATAGGGCAAAACTAGCATGCAAAAATGGCCCTAAATGCGAGATAAAGAAGCAACTCACAGCTGCTGTCCCCAAAAAGATTAGGGCCCTTCAACAAAGTTGAAGAGGGGCCCAAAACATGATCTTTTACAGTTTATGGAAAACCACAAAAAACAGCATAGATATGGCAAACTCTCATGCAAGAAATGGGCCAAAAGGTGGACAAAGAAGCAAGTGAAGGTTTCTGGCCTTAAACACAAAGGAGGCCTTCAACAATATTGAAGAGGGCCAAAAATAATACACTTTACAGTTGATGGCCGGACCAAAACAGTATGTATGCAAGCAAAAATATTATGCAAAATATGGCCAAAAAAGAGAGATATAACACAAAGTATATAAAGGATGTCTCAAACAGTGAAATACCCTCAATGAAACATGAATATGAGGCCAAAATAAGACTGTTTTAAGTTCTGAAAATCGCCCAAAAATAGAAGCACAATAGGCTAATAAATAGTGCAAAATGGGGACACGAGGGTATAATGACAAGTGGCACATGAAGGTCCCAAACAGTGATGAGCCCTTCTTCAATGTTGAATAAAGGCTCAAAATAAGCCTATCTACAGTTTACATCATGCTCCAAAACAGATCACACACATAAGCTAAAAATATCATGCAAGAAAATGGCATTCAAGAAGGATATTGAAGCAAGTGCAATATGGGGGGCTCAAACAGTGTTGAGCCTTAATGAAACAAGAAAATGAGCTCAAAAAATGACCTTTTCAATTTTGGTTGGAGCTCAAAATAGCAAGCATGTATGGCTAAGAAATGATACAAAAATAAGCTCAAAAGAGGGGAAATACTACTCACCCTTGAAGACCAACCCTTGGATGCTCTTGGCTTGAGAAGTGATGCCTCTTAGCTGCTAGAAAGCTCCCCAAGCTGCTGGAAATGGAGTAGTAGTGGTGATGCTAGGTGGTGATGAAGAAAAAGTGGTAGAACTTGGTTGTTTTTTGATTGAAAGAGATAGATGGAGGGAGATATGTATATGCAAGCTTGAAGGTAAATTTTCCCAACCCTTGGACCAAAGCTGGAGGCCAGTTATATGGACCAAGGAGGGAGAGAATGGAGGGAAAAGGTGGGGGGAAAAAGGACCAAGTTTCCCCAAAAGTTGTCCCCCAGAGTAGATATTTTGGGAGAAAACAGATATACAGCTGTAAAGTACTCCCCCTAAGGAGAGAGGTCGGCCAGTTTTTGGAGCTGCAGGTGGCTGGCCGGCTTCCTCCCATGGCCGGCCGGCCAAGGGTTAAAAGGGTCAAGGTAATTTAGTGGCCGGCCACCACAGATAGGTGTCCTCCCAGGTGTCCTCAACACAACCCTGTGGTTCAAAATTGTCAACTGTAAAACAGGAGAAAGAACAAGCCATTTTTAAGGAGGGTTCAAAAGGGGCAGGCGGAATTACTGGCCGGCCACCAATTTTGGTGTCCTCCCCTGTGTGTACAACACAAAAATGTGGTTAAAAGTTCAAGAAAATGGCCCAAGGTTGTTCAACATTGGCTCGGAAGTGAGAAAAAACGGACATCGGAGGACGCCGGAGGAATATAACTGGTTGCTGAAACAATTGCTGGCCTCCCACCCTTCTACAACCTTCCTGGTGATGAAACAGAGGTACCTGCCAAAAATGAACAAAATCGATGCAAAACGAATGCTCGAGGGCCAAAACGCGCAGTTCGGGGCCCCGAAAACTGCCTGTTAAGCACCGAAAGTGGCACTCGACCACGAAGTGGGTCTCTCAGACCTCAGTGTCCCTCAAAAGGGAGTAAATAAGATGCATGCCAAAAACCAGAGCAAACGGAGATGGTTAAGCAGTCCCGAAACGAGGCACACGGCCAACGGTCCCGAAAAACCGAAAACCGGGCTCCGAAATGGGCAAAATGGCCTACAGCCACAAAATGTAGCCCACGGCCACTGAGAGATGGCTGTGGGGCCTCTCCTCCCCTCAGGAAAAGAAACAGAGAAAACCGAGATCTGGTTCACAAACCGAAGCAAGGCATAGAAGAGGGTTCGGAAATCTGGAGGCAGGGCTCACGGCCACGACTCTGAGACTTCTGAATGAGCACGATATGCAACGCACCGAGCGCTCAATCGGTGATGCTGAGTCTTAAGGTCGGTCAAAAATGGGTGTCTACAGTTCCCCTCTTTGACAGAACTCGAAAATCACAAGTGACGGGAGTGAATTGCAAAGCCCAGAGACGACCCATTTTTGACAAGGCCGAAGACTTAGACAAACGTACAAGATAAAACAGAGATGTGCCGTAGGCATGCCCGCAGGCAAGGGGGCAAAATGCAAAGCGATATGCACAGAGCCGAGGTAACTCAATGATCATGCAAATGCAGCAAGCTGTAATGAAGCAAGTATTCGCAAATAGATGCAACAGTTTTAAGCAAGAATGCAAAGCAACAGCTACATTTCATGCAGTTTAAGAATGCGAGAATATCCAATCCTCGCCACGTCTCACACGGAGAAGATACGATACCTGCGCGATTCGTCTGGTCGCACCAGCCTCAAATGAACCGTACATACAATATCGTGCCTGCAAAGAGAGAAATTCAACAAGCACAATATGCTACCAACATATGTTCAATGGATTTCGAAAGTTTGACACACGCAGTGCCGGCGAGTGAATGCATCGCGATGCGAGAAAGGAACGTGCGTGACAACGAATGCTCAAGCAAAGGTAGTGTATGCAATATCAAGAAAAGTGCATAATAATGCAATATGCTCCTAGAAATGCAAGTTATGTACATGCATAGTGCAAAACGAGCATAAATTAAGGTGCCCGTTGTTACGAAATAACGAGCAAGGAAAAGCGTGTTCGGCGAAGGCGACTCGATCACGGCCTCCGATTCACTTCCTGGAAAGGCTACAACACATTCAAAAAGGATACACTTTGATTTCGATGAATAATAATGAGACACATGTCAGAACTTGAAGTGAAAGTTCCGGCGGAGCAATTTCGCGACAGAAAGTGCACTTTCCTTGAACTTTTTCAGGTCCGGAACTCCAATCTTCCTCAAAATTTGCGGAGAGCTAGGTGAGCATGTGGGGAGATGGCCGGCCAGTTTTATGGAGAGGGGGAGGTGGGCGATAGTTCAAAAAGAGAATGGCCGGCCGGCCAGAAAAGGTGGCCGGCCGCCACCTGCCCAAATCCGCGGGCATTTTTGTCTTTTCAACTCCTTTCTATATATTCTCCCACCCAAACACTTTGAGCTCATAACTTCAGCCACGAAATCTTCTCCTCTTGCTTCCTATACCATTTTCTCCCTCAAATCCGGGCTCTATACGCGTTTTTCAACGCCCCACGCAAGTTGTTTTCGCAAAAATATTCAGTTTCAAGCACTTTGAACCGATTAAATTTGGTTTCGGGGCTTCTTTTCTCGTTTTCGCCACTTGAGTGAGTTTGTCTCAATATTTGGAAGATTTTCTCGAGAGTTGACTTTTGTTGACTTTTCATTTCCCGGAGTTGACTTTTGTTGACTTTTTTCAATTTTGGCTCATTTTGCTCATTTTTGCTCATTTTGCAGGTTTTCTGAAATGGCGGGTAATTCTCCTCATGGTGGAGGTTTTTCGGGTGCCGGGATGATTTTGATGTCATGACTTTGCCCCCGAGGGTCCGACCCTTTATTCCGAGAGGTATGCCGCGCGGGCACATGTTCTTCCCTGGGCCATTTTTCGTCATTTTACTGATTTTGATGATCGAGCACCTGGAGATCTACTTCTGCGAGAGCCAGAGCATCACCTCTCCTATGAGGCACGAGAGGTATTTACTTCATTTTCTGCATTTTTCGTGCATTTCGTGCTTTGCCATGCTTGAACACACAGTTTAGCTTATGACATAGTACTTTGTTGCATCCTGAACATGTAGCTTAAACACTTGAATTTCGAACACTCGGCTCATTAATTGATTGCGAACGTACGACACACATTAGTTAAGAAGTGGGCACACGACTCAAACATTGATTTGTCGAACACACAGCCCGAATTTGAAGGTGAACACACAGCACACTTGACTAGGAGTAGAACACGCAGCCCAAACTCTGATTTTCTGAACACGCAGCCAAGTTGAAGGTGAACACACAAGCCCACACTGATTGAGAGTAGAACACGCAGCCCAAACTCTGATTTCTGAACACACAACCCAATTGAAGGTGAACACACAGCCTACACTGATTGAGAGTAGAACACACAGCCCAAACTCTGATTTTCTGAACACACAGTCCAAGTTGAAAGGAAAACACTGCCCACACTGATTTAGAGTAGAACACACAGCCCAAACTCTGATTTTCTGAACACACAGTCCAAGTTGAAGGTGAACACACAGCCCACACTGATTTAGAGTAGAACACACAGCCCAAACTCTGATTTTCTGAATTTGAACACACAGCCCTAATTTGATTGTGAACACGCAGCCCACATTTGATTGAAAGTTGAACACGCAGCCCAAACTTTAATTTTCTGAAATCTGAACACACAGCCCAAATTGATTGTGAACACGCAGCCCACATTTGATTGAAGTTGAACACGCAGCCCAAACTTTAATTTTCTGAAATCTGAACACACAGCCAAATTTGATTGTGAACACGAAGCCCACATTTGATTGAAAGTTGAACACGCAGCCCAAACTTTAATTTTTTGAAATCTGAACACACAGCGCCAAATTTGATTGTGAACACGCAGCCCACATTTGATTGTGAACACGCAGCCCACATTTGATTGAAAGTTGAACACGAGCCCAAACTTTAATTTTCTGAAATCTGAACACACAGCCCAAATTTGATGTGAACACGCAGCCCACATTTGATTGAAAGTTGAACACGCAGCCCAAACTTTAATTTTCTGAAATCTGGACACACAGCCCAAAATTTGATTGTGAACACGCAGTCCACATTTGATTGAAAGTTGAACACGCAGCTCATTCATTCATCTGCACGCAGCCTATTTACTTGTACACAGCTTATTCATTTCACTGGCACACAGCTCATTCTTTTATTGGCACACAGCTCATTTATTTTATTGGCACACAGCTCGTTCATTCTTATACTGACACATGTATTCATTCTGAATGCAGGTTGGTTCTCGCGGTGTATGGGATATGGCTCCACCGCTGCGAGAGATTGGTATGTTGAGCTCCCGGAGGTGTCCGGGATTTAGTAAATCTGGGGGTTCGGGCCTTCTACGTTGGGTTATCGCGCTGTCCTGCTAGGAGGACACTGATGGCAGCTTTGGTGGAGAGATGGTGGGACACCACCAACTCCTTTCATTTTTCCGCCACTGGGGATTTGACTATGACCCCACTGGATTTTGCTGTATTGACCGCCTGGACATAGGAGGTTGGCCCATTCCTTACGACGAGGACATGGCGGAATGGGAGCCGCTTGGATACATTGCTGGGGGCCGCTCGCCTGTTGACAGAGCTTCCGGGAGAGTTCGATACACTTGGTTCTCTCCCATTTTCAGAGGGAGGAGATGGAGCCCGGGACTCCTGAGGAGACAGAGCAGTATGCCCGTGGTTTCCTTATGTTCCTCTTCGGGACTACTCTGTTCGCCGATAGAGGGAACACGTTGGGCTGTATCTGCTGAGCGCTCTGGTGACCTATCACAGGTCAGTCGGTACGACTGGGTAGCGCCGGCCTGGCTACCCTTTACTGCTACATGAGCGCGACCTCCCGTGGGCAGGAGATTTATTGGCGGTTATTGGAGAGCCTGAGGGTATTTTCTGTCCTCTTGATTATATTTTCGCTCCTCATTACTTGTACATTGCACACACAGCGCACTTTACAGTCTGTATTTTGCCCTCAGCACTTGTTACTTACATTCTGCACTGCTTTCTCAGTTATGGTCTACGTATATTTCCCGACGTTAGCCCCAGAGTTGGAGTGGCAGGGCCCCTCATGACCCCGTAATCACTGGTGTTCGAGGGCCAGCACCGACTGAGACCCCGAAGACTCTCTGTTATCTACAGCAGTATTTTGACACTGTGCGACCGTCGGAGGTATTTCAAACTCTCGCTTCCATTTTCATCTTTGATTTGCCCCGCATATTCCCAATTCTGATTGGTTTATGCATTTGTTATCCGCAGATTACATGCAGCCCTGGGCGACCTTGGGTGATGGTTCCGATTCGTATGCGGAGGATCGGGCACCTCCCAGTACAGGGTCCTGCTCGAAGGCCGTTGGTAGAGCATGGTTTCTGGGGGAACGCTTTCTGCGTCAGGTATGGGGTACACCTCTCAGGACCCTCCCGCAGCACCCCCAGTCAGTATGCGGACTGCGTGATAGGCTCTCTTCCCAGGATGTAGTCGGTGCTATGCTGGGTAGTGATGCTTTGCTACATCTCGATATACGCCACTTACCGTCATAACTATACCTGATGCCTCCATTGACGGGAGTTCGCACCCCGATGACGAGGTCTGCTGGTACGCCATCCTCGAGTCAGGCCCGGGTTCGGGCGCAGACGCCTCTTCCACTAGCAAGGCTGGTACATCTAGAGGTGGGGGTAATCAGTTCCCCCGATTCCTCCAACTTATCCTCCATTGGATGGCCGGATATGCCGACTGAGCTGATGGAGGTGGCAGTATGGGACCACTTCTCCGATTCCGATTCCGATAGAGCTCCGATGCCGGTCATCGAATGTCATTGATCTCGACTCGCCACCGGGTATGTTCTACTGTTTTTCATTTATCATTCAAATGCTTAGACACTCTTTATTCACTGATGATTATGAGCTCGTATTTGCAGCCTCCCAGAGAGTACATGGAGGAGGTGATCGGATTGGTGGCCTCACTCGAGGCATGGTCCTGCGGAGGGAGCACAGTTGTCTATCATGAGCATCCAAGTACCCTTTAGTTTCCTGGCATTTATCATACTTCTGATGACATGCTGTTTCTACTGCATTGATAGGCTACTTGTGTAAGAGCACATCTGATACACACCCCTCTTGTACACTGTGTTTACATGCACTCATTCCATGTAGTTTTGCTTGTATCTGCATCTGATGTACATATTTGGACTGATGTATTTGAATTGAACTCTTTATTTTCAGATGCCCCCGGTGTACACTCAACTGCAGGCCAGGCCACCTGGGCGCTTCTCAGGGAGGTAGGCCATCTGGACCCTTTCAGGGAGTGGGCATCAGCCTTTTCAGGGAGCTGGGCCATCCAGGCCTTTCCGAGGAGCTCGAGGAGGGTCCTCTCGCAGACGCAGGGCACATGTTATAGAGGCCGAGCCCGAATGAGGAGGAGGAGGAGGAGGAGGTTACAAACCGTCAGTCAGAGACATCTGCTGAGGAGGGGGACTCTGGTCTTGGTTCCGGGAGTGGAGGCGAGGCTGAGGGGGGATCCTAAGGATGACAGCTCCGACCGGATGATGATGGTGATGCAGAGGCTATCCCGCAGAAGAGGATGAAAAGGGCCTCTTATTATTGCTCTTGAGAGCACAGATGCGGCTGTCCCCTGTTTTATTTATCTTTTTGCTAGTAGTTGTAGCACATTTGTACATTATCAAGCAGTTTATTTTCTGTAAAACTTGTGCCTTAGTCTGTAAATTGTTATAACAAGCAAAGCATGATGGGATGAAACAGCTTTTGAAAAAAGTAATGTATTTTAAACACTTAGCATCATATCACATCGTTTTGCACCAAAGTGAGATTGAATGGAAGCGTGTATTATGCATTTTGCCCAGTCAGGCAGTGAACCGACGCAACAACCTACTTTCCAAATATAACAAAATCTTAGCAAGTTTACAACTCGATAAACAAAATACAATAATGTTGATAACGCAAATAAACAAGACTTAAATAAAGATTGCTTAAACAGAGAGCAATGACTCAAAACACGAAAAACGAGTCGACAAACAACTTCGATAAGCAAGACGACAACTCGATAATCAAACAACAACTCGATAACAAAACTCAACAACACAAAGTGTACTACGAACGATCTGGGCGACGGAACGCACCCAAAACAGAGAGAAATGAAGGCCTTTGACACATCCGTTGCATGGAAATGCTCGAAACTTTCCCTCGGAGGGTAAAACAGGGCCAAGGACGTACACTGGAGCATGGCTGGCCACCTTGGAGCCGGCGGCCATTTTATTCAAGAGAGGGGGCCACCGGCCAGTTTTGTAACAAGAATTGGCGGCCTGCCAGAAAAAGGTGGCCAGCCGGCATATCCCTGCAGCCGCCGATCTTTGACATGTGTCCTCCTGAATAGTGTTTTTCTCTCTTTAAAAGCCCTAGCTTCATGGTTCATTCAATTCACCTCAGTTTTGCATCAGAAAGAGGGCGTTTCTCGTTGAAAATCTCACATCTTGGATCTCTTCTCTAGATGGTTCTGAAAAAGTGAACCTTCGGGTTTCGGCTTGATGCACATGTCACGCTAAGTCGCACTCCGTTGCACCTTCTTTCCTCCATGCTGCGACGAGGTTTTGGAACCTGGTGACGCATGTCTTCAGCTTTGGCGGGCAAGAGGTATGTCCGATTTTTGAAGATTTCAAGTTTTGATGGAATCTGAAAAGTCATGAAGAGATCTTGCCCAGTTTCGCTTCAGTACGCCCAGGTCTTGGGGCGGATGTGCGGACTCACCGCTCATGATGCTCGATCTCTGATCTGTAATGGGGAACTTGATATCCTTGGTTTGATCCATCGCTTTTCTGACGTCGGTGACTGCAGCAACATTATTGCAAGGTTTCCGGCAACACGCCCTTTGCTTGTGCTTGTTGTCTCACTTTCTGCTTTCCTTGGGCTTTGGCAGATCTAGTATCCATCTGATTGAAGTTGCTCAAGGTTGAGAGAAGAGAAGAGTTGCATCGCCATGACCTTTGGCGAAACACTGATGGGCTTGATGCTTTCCATCGCGGGAGGACGACTAGATTTGCCGGGAGTCCACTACTGCTGCAGGTAATGTATCCCACCAATCTTACATATGATTTGCTCACATCACTCGGCCCTCAGGCTCGATTTTCTCACAAAACCCTTGTCTTACTTTTCTCTCGTCGTACACATCTCTATTCTTTATTCCTCATTTTTCATCCCCCCCAGGTATGGGTTGATGGACAAATTGCAGGTTATGGATTCTTGCCCAGTCTACTCAGCTCGAGGCTATTTCTTTCGACAGCGCCTAGTCAATGCCTCGATGAAAGTGGTGGTTTGACTGGATGTGCAATCTGTTCGCAGATCGCATTGCTTGGCGTTGTCCTTGGCTTTAATCTCGGCAATGAGCTATAGATGTCCGGCTGATCGGGATCCAGTTGATTGGTCTGAACCCACTATGTATTCTACTTTCCGTTCCGGTTCCTGCGCCATTCGTCATGATCAGATTTCCCGCCAGAGGGGATTGAGTACCCCAGCTGCTTTCCCGGTCCGAGGTGCACAACTTGCCCGATATGCCACAGCATGGAGGACTAGAGAACTTCTGGCTCCTGCCCACTTTCAATTGCGCTTTGTCTGACGAGTGCTTGAGATTGTTCAACGAGGAGAGCACAGCTGGGCCTAGCTTGGCGTCAAGAGACTTCGACCAGCTCTGGGAGGGGCGCAGGGATGCTTGACTCGACTATGCCCCAAATTTATTGCTTTATTAGTTACTTCCAAGTTTTCTTCATGAATGTAATAAAAAAAACAACTTCGATTGTATGCCAAGAGCAGGAGAACTCTGTTTTGGAAATCAATGAAATTGAAGGTTGTGGTACTGAAAATTTTCCGCTTTGGTCCAAAAATGGTCTTAGTTGTAAAGAGATTAATTTTGAACAAAGTCAACTTTTACTAAAACTTTTCAAAAAAATTTTCGATATGAATCAGAACTGGACAACCTAGATCTGTCACTGAGATGACAACCCCAAATCCCTGCAACTGGAAAGTTGCCCCTAGTTTGAAGAGCACCGCGACACTGCATGGCAACGGAAAGAGTGCCCCTAGTCTGGAATAGCGTATCCACCGTCGTAGCAACGGAAAGTTGCCCCTAGTCTGAATAGCACTGTACGGAGATCGCGATAAATGCTGGTGGATAAAAGATGACTGAGATGGTCAAATGGACAAAGTTGATCGAGGAAAAAAAATTATGGCTGAACTTTAAGGTGAAAGCTGCCTACGTATCCGAAGATGGGATCAAAGCCTTACGTAGTTCAGGCTTAGGTTCACTCGAGTATTTTCACTCTCCTTTTATGCTCTAATTTTTTGCCAGGTCGTCTTTGGGTTTTCAACCTTGCGAGCTCAGTTTTTACACTTTCCATTCTTCGCTCTCAACTTTTGCCTAGTCGCCCTTTCGAGTTTTCGGCCTAGCGAGCCTCTCAGGGGATATTTTCTTCAACTTGTCCATATTGATCGTTGTTGAGAACTCCGAGCCATCTAGATCACATCAGAACCACAGCTCCACCTGACCAGATAGCTTTGTGAATGTAGGACCAGTCCAATTAGGTCTGAACTTGCCCCTTGGGTCATGGATTGGGAGCTCAGTTAGTCCTTGAGTACCACAAATCTCCTTCCTTTAGATTCCTGGACTTAACCTTCTTGTTGAAAGCCCGGGCAATTCATGCGCTGATAGCCTTGAATATTTACAGTGCTTTCAGTCTTCTTTCATCAAAGAGCATGAGTTCCTCAAATTGCTTCTGCTGCAATCTGCTTCGGCTATTTGACACTCAGCCAATATCGCAATGATGGAACCTCAATCGCAATAGGTAGAACGGCCTCCATCCCATAAACCAATGAATACAGAGTCGCCCCGGTAGAAGTCTGATTGAAGTCCTGTAGCCCATAGAGAATGGCAGCTTATCTGGCCAATCCAGGTAGGTCCACCATTTTCTGTAGTATGTGTTTGATATTCTTGTTGGCGGCCTCGACTGCTCCGTGGTTTGCGGCGGTATGAGAGATGAACTTATGAAAAGCCACGTTGTATTTCTCCAACAAGTCTATCGCTTCCTTCTTAAAGTGGGAACCATTATCTGAAATTTTTAATCTCTTCGCGTTTATGTGGTACCGTGTGTGATGCGCGTGCCACAAATGATAGTGTTAGTTTAAGTGCATTGAACTTACTTCATAGGAGTGGCTAAGGTGCTTTATGTTGATATAACTGTCTGAATTGCCTGCCTGGACGAACTCAATGCTCTATGAGATTTTATCTCGATTGTTCGAAAAAACCGCAATGATTGAGCTCACCACAAACTTGTGAAATAATCTTGTGAATCAGGCAACCAGGAGATGAAACTACATGTGCCTATCGATTGATTGCGAGTTTTCCAAAATTATTGAGACTTCTCTCTTGAGGTGGGATGACAGCACAACATCATGTTTCTTAACCCGCAACTCCACACATTTCAGGAGTGTACTCAACTGAGAGACATGGCACAGCTCGCGCGATAGTCCATTTAAGCTGCTACACCTAGTTTCGATGGCAGGCCGGTGTTACAGTATTGCACATAATATTGATCTCTCCTCTCTCTCAATCACAGGTCTAAACATTGCTATAGCTTCCAAAGTTCACAACATAATAAGCATCTCAGAGTTTTATCCAACTAGTCGTTTCGCTGTCCAACAGAGAAAATCGAGTCTGGTTCGCAAATCGAGGCAAGGCACAGGAGAGGGTTCGGAAATCCGGAGGCAGAGCTCACGGCCGCGACTCTGAGACTTCTGAATGAGCACAAAATGCAATATCACCAAGCGCTCAATCGGTGACTAATGACAAGTGGCACTTGGAGGTCCCAAACAGTGATGAGCCCTTCTTCAATGTTGAAGAAGGGCTCAAAATAAGCCTATCTACAGTTTACATCATGCTCCAAAACAGATCACACACAAGCTAAAAATATCATGCAAGAAAATGGCATTCAAGAAGGATATTGAAGCAAGTGCAATATGGGGGGCTCAAACAGTGTTGAGCCCTTAATGAGATAAGAAAATGAGCTCAAAAAAATGACCTTTTCAGTTTTGGTCGGAGCTCAAAACAGCAAGCATGTATGGCTAAGAAATGATATCAAAATAAGCTCAAAAGAGGAGAAATACTACTCACCCTTGAACACCAAACTTTGGTTGCTTCTTGGCTTGAGAAGTGATGCCTCCTAGCTGCTGGAAAGCTCCCCAAGCTGCTGGAAATGGAGTAGTAGTGGTGATGCTAGGTGGTGATGAAGAAAAAGTGGTAGAACTTGGTTGTTTTTTGATTGAAAGAGATAGATGGAGGGAGATATGTATATGCAAGCTTGAAGGTAAAATTTTCCCAACCCTTGGACCAAAGCTGGAGGCCAGTTATATGGACCAAGGAGAGGGAGAGAATGGAGGGAAAAGGTGGGGGGAAAAAGGACCAAGTTTCCCCCAAAAGCTGTCCCCCAGATGTAGATATTTTTGGGAGAAAACAGATATACAGCTGTAAAGTACTCCCCCTGAGGAGAGAGGTCGGCCAGTTTTTGGAGCTGCAGGTGGCTGGCCAGCTACCTCCCATGGCCGGCCGGCCAAGGGTTAAAAGGGTCAAGGTAATTTAGTGGCCGGCCACCACAGATAGGTGTCCTCCCAGGTGTCCTCAACACAACCCTGTGGTTCAAAATTGTCAACTGTAAAACAGGAGAAAGAACAAGCCATTTTTAAGGAGGGTTCAAAAGGGGCAGGCGGAATTACTGGCCGGCCACCAACTTTTGGTGTCCTCCCATGTGTGTACAACACAAATATGTGGTTAAAAGTTCAAGAAAATGGCCCAAGGTTGTTCAACATTGGCTCGGAAGTGAGAAAAAACGGACATCGGAGGACGCCGGAGGAATATAACTGGTTGCTGAAACAATTGCTGGCCTCCCACCCTTCTACAACCTTCCTGGTGATGAAACAGAGGTACCTGCCAAAAATGAACGAAAACCGATGCAAAACGAATGCTCGAGGGCCAAAACGCGCAGTTTGGGGCCCCGAAAACTGCCTGTTAAGCACCGAAAGTGGCACTCAACCACGAAGTGGGTCTCTCAGACCTCAGTGTCCCTCAAAAGGTAGTAAATAAGATGCATGCCAAAAACCAGAGAAAACGGAGATGGTTAAGCAGTCCCGAACCGAGGCACACGGCCAACGGTCCCGAAAAACCGAAAACCGGGCTCCGAAATGGGCAAAATGGCCTACAGCCACAAAATGTAGCCCACGGCCACTAAGAGATGGTCTGCGGGGCCTCTCCCTCCCCTCAGGAAAAGAAACAGAGAAAACCGAGTCTGGTTCACAAACCGAAGCAAGGCATAGAAGAGGGTTCGGAAATCTGGAGGCAGGGCTCACGGCCACGACTCTGAGACTTCTGAATGAGCACGATATGCAACGTCACCGAGCGCTCAATCGGTGATGTCTGAGTCTTAAGGTCGGTCAAAAATGGGGTGTCTACAGTTGCCCCTCTTTGACAGAACTCGGAAGTCACAAGTGACGGGAGTGAATGTCAAAGCCCAGAGACGACCCATTTTTGACAAGGCCGAAGACTTAGACAAACATACAGGATAAACAGAGATGTGCCCGCAGGCATGCCCGCAGGCAGGGGCAAAATGCAAATGATATGCAAAAAGCCGAAGGTAACCCAATGATCGTGCAAATGCAGCAAGCTGTAATGAAGCAAGTATTCGCAAATAGATGCAACAGTTTTAAGCAAGAATGCAAAGCAACAACTACATTTCATGCAGTTAAGAAGGCGGAGGATTATTCAACCCCCGCCACGTCTCACACGGAGAAGATACGATACCTGCGCGATTCGTCTGGTCGCACCAGCCTCAATTGAACCGTACATACAATATCGTGCCTGCAAAAGAAACTCAACAAGCACAACATATCTAACAGCATACGTTCAATGTGATATCGAATGCAGACAATCATGGTGTTGATAGAAAAGTGCATCGCAATGCGGGAAGAAACGCACGTTTCAGCAACGGTGACTCGATCGCGGCCTCAGGTTCACCTCCCGGAGAGGTTACAACATGTTCAAAAGGATACATCTCACTTTCGATGAGTAAATGATGAGACATGCATTGGAAGTTGAAGCTGAAGTTCCGGCGGAGCAATTTCGCCTGGAAAGGCTACAATACATTCAAAAAGGATACACTTTGATTTCGATGAATGATGATGAGACACCTGTCAGAACTTGAAGCTGAAGTTCCGGCGGAGCAATTTCGCGACAGAAAGTGCACTTTCCTTGAACTTTTTCAGGTCCCGGGAACTCCAATCTTCCTCAAAATTTGCAGAGAGCTAGGTGAGCATGTGGGGGAGATGGCCGGCCAGTTTTATGGAGAGGGGGAGGTGGCCGGATAGTTTTCAAAAAGAGAATGGCCGGCCAGCCAGAAAAGGTGGCCGGCCGGCCACCTGCCCAAATCCGCGGGCATTTTTGTCTTTTCACCTCCTTTTCTATATATTCTCCCACCCAAACACTTTGAGCTCATAACTTCAGCCACGAAATCTTCTCCTCTTGCTTCCTATACCATTTTCTCCCTCAGATCCGGGCTCTATACGCGTTTTTCAACGCCCCACGCAAGTTGTTTTCGCAAAAATATTCAGTTTCAAGCACTTTGAACCGATTAAATTTTGGTTTCGGGGCTTCTTTTCTCGTTTTCGCCACTTGAGGTGAGTTTGTCTCAATATTTGGAAGATTTTCTCGAGAGTTGACTTTTGTTGACTTTTTCATTTCCCGAGAGTTGACTTTTGTTGACTTTTTCCAATTTTGGCTCATTTTTGCTCATTTTGCAGGTTTTCTGAAATGGCGGGTAATTCTCCTCATGGTGGAGGTTTTTCGGGTGTCGGGGATGATTTTGATGTCATGACTTTGCCCCCGAGGGTCCGACCCTTTATTCCCGAGAGGTATGCCCCGCGGGCACATGTTCTTCCCTGGGCCATTTTTCGTCATTTTACTGATTTTGATGATCGAGCACCTGGAGATCTACTTCTGCGAGAGCCAGAGCATCACCTCTCCTATGAGGCACGAGAGGTATTTACTTCATTTTCTGCATTTTTCGTGCATTTCGTGCCTTTGCCATGCTTGAACACACAGTTTAGCTTATGACATAGTACTTTGTTTGCATCCTGAACATGTAGCTTAAACACTTGAATTTCTGAACACTCGGCTCATTAATTGATTGCGAACGCACGACACACATTAGTTAAGAAGTGGACACACGACTCAAACATTGATTTGTCGAACACACAGCCCGAATTTGAAGGTGAACACACAGCACACATTGACTAGGAGTAGAACACGCAGCCCAAACTCTGATTTTCTGAACACGCAGCCCAAGTTGAAGGTGAACACACAGCCCACACTGATTGAGAGTAGAACACACAGCCCAAACTCTGATTTTCTGAACACACAGTCCAAGTTGAAGGTGAACACACTGCCCACACTGATTTAGAGTAGAACACACAGCCCAAACTCTGATTTTCTGAAATTTGAACACACAGCCCAAATTTGATTGTGAACACGCAGCCCACATTTGATTGAAAGTTGAACACGCAGCCCAAACTTTAATTTTCTGAAATCTGAACACGCAGCCCACATTTGATTGTGAACACGCAGCCCACATTTGATTGAAAGTTGAACACGCAGCCCAAACTTTAATTTTCTGAAATCTAAACACACAGCCCAAATTTGATTGTGAACACGCAGCCCACATTTGATTGAAAGTTGAACACGCAACCCAAACTTTAATTTTCTGAAATCTGGACACACAGCCCAAATTTGATTGTGAACACGCAGTCCACATTTGATTGAAAGTTGAACACGCAGCTCATTCATTTCATCTGCACGCAGCCTATTTACTTGTACACAGCTTATTCATTTCACTGGCACACAGCTCATTCATTTTATTGGCACACAGCTCATTTATTTTATTGGCACACAGCTCGTTCATTCTTATACTGACACATGTATTCATTCTGAATGCAGGTTGGTTCTCGCGGTGTATGGGGATATGGCTCCACCGCTGCGAGAGATTGGTATGTTGAGCTCCCGGAGGTTGTCCGGGATTTAGTAAATCTGGCGGGGTTCGGGGCCTTCTACATTGGGTTATCGCGCTGTCCTGCTAGAAGGACACTGATGGCAGCTTTGGTGGAGAGATGGTGGGACACCACAAACTTCTTTCATTTTTCCGCCACTGGGGATTTGACTATGACCCCACTGGATTTTGCTGTATTGACCGGCCTGGACATAGGAGGTTGGCCCATTCCTTACGACGAGGACATGGGCGAATGGGAGGCCGCTTGGATACATTTGCTGGGGGCCCGCTCGCCTGTTGACAGAGCTTCCGGGAGAGTTCGATACACTTGGTTCTCTTCCCATTTTCAGAGGGAGGAGATGGAGCCCGGGACTCCTGAGGAGACAGAGCAGTATGCCCGTGGTTTCCTTATGTTCCTCTTCGGGACTACTCTGTTCGCCGATAGAGGGAACACGGTTGGGCTGTATCTGCTGAGCGCTCTGGTTGACCTATCACAGGTCAGTCGGTACGACTGGGGTAGCGCCGGCCTGGCTACCCTTTACTGCTACATGAGCGCGACCTCCCGTGGGCAGGGAGATTTACTTGGCGGTTATTGGAGAGCCTGAGAGGTATTTTCTGTCCTCTTGATTTATATTTCTGCTCCTCATTACTTGTACATTGCACACACAGCGCACTTTACAGTCTGTATTTTGCCCTCAGCACTTTGTACTTACATTCTGCACTGCTTTTCTCAGTTATGGGTCTACGTATATTTCCCGACGTTAGCCCCAGAGTTGGAGGTGGCAGGGCCCCTCATGACCCCGTACTCACTGGTGTTCGAGGGCCAGCACCGACTGAGACCCCGAGAGACTTTCTTTTATCTACAGCAGTATTTTGACACTATGCGACCGTCGGAGGTATTTCAAAACTCTCGGTCCCTTCCATTTTCATCTTTGATTTGCCCCGCATATTCCCAATTTCTGATTGGTTTATGCATTTGTTATCCGCAGATTACATGGCAGCCCTGGGCGACCTTGGGTGATGGTCTCCGATTTCAGTATGCCGGAGGATCGGGCACCTCCCAGTACAGGGTCCTGCTCGAAGGACCGGTTGGTAGAGCATGGTTTCTGGGGGAACGCTTTCTGCGTCAGGTATGGGGGTACACCTCTCAGGACCCTCCCGCAGCACCCCCAGTCAGTATGCGGACTGCTGATAGGCTCTCTTCCCAGGATGTAGTCGGTGCTATGCTGGGTAGTGATGCTTTGCTACATCTCGAGGAGGGGGATTACGCCACTTACCGTCATACATACCTGATGCCTCCATTGACGAGAGTTCGCACCCCGATGACGAGGTCTGCTGGTACGCCATCCTCGAGTCAGGCTCGGGTTCGGGCTGCAGACGCCTCTTCCACTAGCAGGGCTGGTACATCTAGAGGTGGGGGTAGATCAGTTCCCCCGATTCCTCCAACTTATCCTCATCCTGGATGGCCGGATATGCCGACTGAGCTGATGGGGTGGCAGTATGGGACCACTTCTCCGATTCCGATCCCGATAGAGCCTCCGATGCCCGGTCATCGATATGTCATTGATCTCGACTCGCCACCGGTATGTTCTACTGTTTTTCATTTATCATTCAAATGCTTAGACACTCCTTTATTCACTGATGATTATGAGCTCGTATTTGCAGCCTCCCAGAGAGTACATGGAGGAGGTGATCGGATTGGTGGCCTCACTCGAGGGCATGGTCCTGCGGAGGGAGGCACAGTTGTCTATCATGAGCATCCAAGTACCCTTTTAGTTTCCTGGCATTTATCATACTTCTGATGACATGCTGATTTCTACTGCATTGATAGGCTACTTGTGTAGAGCACATCTGATACACACCCCTCTTGTACACTGTGTTTACATGCACTCATTCCATGTAGTTTTTGCTTGTATCTGCATCTGATGTACATATTTGGACTGATGTATTTGAATTGAACTCTTTATTTTCAGATGCCCCCGGTGTACACTCAACTGCAGGCCAGGCCACCTGGGCCTTCTCAGGGAGGTAGGCCATCTGGACCCTTTCAGGGAGCTGGGCCATCCAGGCCTTTTCAGGGAGCTGGGCCATCCAGGCCTTTCCGAGGAGCTCGAGGAGGGTCCTCTCGCAGACGCAGGGCACATGTTATAGAGGCCGAGCCCGATGAGGAGGAGGAGGAGGAGGAGGTTACAAACCGTCAGTCAGAGACATCTGCTGAGGAGGGGGACTCTGGTCTTGGTTCCGGGAGTGGAGGCGAGGCTGAGGGGGATCCTAAGGATGACAGCTCCGACCCGGATGATGATGGTGATGCAGAGGCTATCCCGCAGAAGAGGATGAAAAGGGCCTCTTATTATTGCTCTTGAGAGCACAGATGCGGCTGTCCCCTGTTTTATTTATCTTTTTGCTAGTAGTTGTAGCACATTTGTACATTATCAAGCAGTTTATTTTCTGTAAAACTTGTGCCTTAGTCTGTAAATTGTTATAACAAGCAAAGCATGATGGGATGAAACAGCTTTTGAAAAAAGTAATGTATTTTAAACACTTAGCATCATATCACATCGTTTTGCACCAAAGTGAGATTGAATGGAAGCGTGTATTATGCATTTTGCCCAGTCAGGCAGTGAACCGACGCAACAACCTAACTTTCCAAGATATAACAAAATCTTAGCAAGTTTACAACTCGATAAACAAAATACAATAATGTTGATAACGCAAATAAACAAGACTTAAATAAAGATTGCTTAAACAGAGAGCAATGACTCAAAAACACGAAACACGACAGCTCGACAAACAACTCGATAAGCAAGACGACAACTCGATAATCAAAACAACAACTCGATAAACAAAACTCAACAACACAAAGTGTACTACGGACGATCTGGGCGACGGAACGCATCCAAAACAGAGAGAAATGAAGGCCTTTGACACATCCGTTGCATGGAAATGCTCGAAACTTTCCCTCGGAGGGTAAAACAGGGCCAAGGACGTACACTGGAGCATGGCTGGCCACCTTTGGGAGCCGGCCGGCCAGTTTTATTCAAGAGAGGGGGCCACCGGCCAGTTTTGTAACAAGAATTGGCCGGCCTGCCAGAAAAGGTGGCCAGCCGGCCACTTATCCCTGCAGCCGCCCGATCTTTGACATGTGTCCTCCTGAATAGTGTTTTTCTCTCTTTAAAAGCCCTAGCTTCATGGTTCATTCAATTCACCTCAGTTTTGCATCAGAAATGGAGGCGTTTCTCGTTGAAAATCTCACATCTTGGATCTCTTCTCTAGATGGTTCTGAAAAGCTGAACTTCCGGGGTTTCGGCTTGAATGCACTGTTCACGCTAAGTCGCACTCCGTTGCACCTTTCTTTCCTCCATGCTGCGACGAGGTTTTGGAACCTGGTGACGCATGTCTTCAGCTTTGGCGGGCAAGAGGTATGTCCGATTTTTGAAGATTTTCAAGTTTTGATGGAATCTGAAAGTCATGAAGAGATCTTGCCCCAGTTTCGCTTCAGTCACGCCCAGGTCTTGGGGCGGATGTGCGGACTCACCGCTCATGATGCTCGATCTCTGATCTGTAATGGGGAACTGGATATCCTTGGTTTGATCCATCGCTTTTCTGACGTCGGTGACTGCAGCAACCATTATTGGCAAGGTTTCCGGCAACACGCCCTTTGCTTGTGCTTGTTGTCTCACTTTCTGCTTTCCTTGGGCTTTGGCGGATCTAGCATCCATCTGATTGAAGTTGCTCAAGGTTTGAGAGAAGAGAAGAGTTGCATCGCCATGACCTTGGCCGAAACACTGATGGGCTTGGATGCTTTCCATCGCCGGGAGACGACTAGATTTGCCGGGAGTCCACTACTGCTGCAGGTAATGTATCCCACCCAATCTTACATATGTATTTGCTCACATCACTCGGCCCTCAGGCTCGATTTTTCTCACAAAACCCTTGTCTTACTTTTCTCTCGTCGTACACATCTCTATTCTTTATTCTCTCATTTTTCATCCCTCCCCAGGTATGGTTGATGGACAAATTGCAGGTTATGGATTCTTGCCCAGTCTACTCAGCTCGAGGCTATTTCTTTCGACAGCGCCTAGTCAATGCCCTCGATGAAAGGTGGTGGTTTGACTGGATGTGCAATCTGTTCGCAGATCGCATTGCTTGGCGTTGTCCTTGGCTTAATCTCTCGGCAATGAGCTATAGCATGTCCCGGCTGATCGGGATCCAGTTGATTGGTCTGACCCACTATGTATTCTACTTTCCGTTCCGGTTCCTGCGCCAATTCGGTCATGATCAGATTTCCCGCCAGAGGGGATTGAGTACCCAGCTGCTTTCCCGGTCCGAGGTGCACAACTTGCCCGATATGCCACAGCATGGAGGACTAGAGAACTTCTGGCTCCTGCTCCCACTTTCAATTGCGCTTTGTCTGACGAGTGCTTGGATTGGTTCAACGAGGAGGCACAGGCTGGGCCTAGCTTGGCGTCAGAGACTTCGACCAGCTCTGGGAGGGGGCGCAGGGATGCTTGACTCGACTATGCCCCAAATTTATTGCTTTATTAGTACTTCCAAGTTTTCTTCATGAATGTAATAAAAAAACAACTTCGATTGTATGCAAGAGCAGGAGAACTCTGTTTTGGAAATCAATGAAATTGAAGGTTGTGGTACTGAAAATTTTCCGCTTTGGTCCAAAAATGGTCTTAGTTGTAAAGAGATTAATTTGAACAAAGTCAACTTTTACTAAAACTTTTCAAAACCATTTTCGATATGAATCAGAACTGGACACACCTAAGATCTGTCACTGAGATGCACAACCCCAAATCCCTGCAACTGGAAAGTTGCCCCTAGTTTGAAGAGCACCGCGACACTGCATGGCAACGGAAAGTTGCCCCTAGTCTGAATAGCGTTCCACCGTCGTAGCAACGGAAAGTTGCCCCTAGTCTGAATAGCACTGTACCGGAGATCGCGATAAATGCTGGTGGATAAAGATGACTGAGATGGTCAAAATGGACAAAGTTGATCGAGGAAAAAAAATTTATGGCTGAACTTTAAGGTGAAGCTGCCTACGTATCCCGAAGATGGGAATCAAGCCTTACGTAGTTCAGGCTTAGGTTCACTCGAGTATTTTCACTCTCCTTTTATGCTCTAATTTTTGCCAAGGTCGTCTTTTCGGGTTTTCAACCTTGCGAGCTCAGTTTTTACATTTTCCAATTCTTCGTGCTCTAACTTTTGCCTAGGTCGCCCTTTCGGGTTTTCGGCCTAGCGAGCCTCTCAGGGGTAATATTTCTTCAACTTGTCCATATTGATCGGTTGTGAGAACTCCAAGCCATCTAGATCCATCAGAACCACAGCTCCACCTGACCAGATAGCTTTGATGATGTAGGGACCAGTCCAATTAGGTCTGAACTTGCCCCTTGGGTCATGGATGGGAGCTCAGTTGTCCTTGAGTACCAAATCTCCTTCCTTTAGATTCCTGGACTTAACCTTCTTGTTGAAAGCCCGGGCAATTCTGCGCTGATAGCCTTGAATATGGTACAGTGCTTTCAGTCTTCTTTCATCAAAGAGCATGAGTTCCTCAAATCTGCTCTGCTGCCAATCTGCTTCGGCTATTTGACACTCAGCCAATACTCGCAATGATGGAACCTCAATCGCAATAGGTAGAACGGCCTCCATCCCATAAACCAATGAATACAGAGTCGCCCCGGTAGAAGTTCTGATTGAAGTCCTGTAGCCCCATAGAGCAAATGGCAGCTTATCTGGCCAATCCCGGTAGGTTTCCACCATCTTCTGTAGTATGTGTTTGATATTCTTGTTGGCGGCCTCGACTGCTCCGTTGGTTTGCGGCCGGTATGTAGATGACTTATGAAAAGCCACGTTGTATTTCTCCAACAAGTCTATCGCTTCCTTCTTAAAGTGGGAACCATTATCTGAAATTATCTCGTTTGGGACCCCATAGCGACAAATGATGTTGTTTCTGATAAACTTTGCAACGTGTGACGCCTTCAACACCGCATATGATTGGGCCTCGACCCACTTTGTGAAATAATCTATCGCAACCAGGATGAACTCATGCCCATTTGATCCCTTCGGGGTGACAGCCCCGATCACATCAATTCCCCAAACTGAAAATGGCCACGGCGAAGTCATACTGTACAGTTTCGATGGCGGGATGTTCATGCAATTTGCATGAATTTGACACTTGTGGTATCGCCGAACAAAACTAATACAATCCTCCTCCATGGTGGACCAGTAGTAACCCTGCCTGAGGATCTTCCGTGCCAGCATTACCTCGTTCATGTGTGCACCGCATTCTCCTCCATGGATGGCCTCCATCAGGCGCTTCAATTCCTCGGCTTCAACACACAGCTTGTGCATTCCCATATACAGCTTATCCCTACAGATGATGAACTGAACGACCATTCTTCTAATTGCCCTTTTATCCTTGGCATTTACCCCTGGAGGGTATACTTCCTTTTCCAAGAAATTCCAAATGTCATAATACCAGGGGTTTTCGTCCTGAACCTCATCTATAGCGGTGATCGACTCATAGGCTGGCGCAAATTTCTAGTCAATGATGACTGGACGCATCCAGATTCCAAACTGGATGTCTATCATAGAAGATAGGGTTGCTAAAGAATCTGCGAACCTGTTGTTCTCTCTTGGAAGATGAGCAAAGTTTAGCTTTTCAAACCGAGGGATTAGCAAGTCCAAGGTCTGGTGGTACATCATCATCTTTTCTTCTTTGACTTTCCAGTCTCCTTTTGCTTGAGACACAACAAGGTTTGAATCGCCCCTAGTTCCAAGGCCGCTTCTAGACCGGCAATGCATGCCTCGTATTCTGCTTCGTTGTTCGAGACTTTGAATTGGAGTTTGAAGGCTAGAGGGATACGGGAATTGTCGGGTGCTATCAGCAACACTCCTATCCCATATCCGTATTGATTTGACGCTCCGTCAAAGTACATCGTCCAATATTCATCGTCGATATGCAAAATGGCTTCATCTGGGAATAAGTACTCGACTGTTTCTCCTCCTTCGACTGGGTGATTGGCCAAGAACTCTGTCACTGCTCTTCCTTTAACTGACTTGCGTGTCACATATTTCAGATCGAATTCGGAGAGCAACAGCAGCCAACGAGCTAGCCTACCCGTAAGTGCCGGTTTCTCGAAAAGATATTTGATGGGATCGAGTCGTGAAACCAACATTACGGAGTGAACTAACAAGTAGTGCCGCAGCTTCCTGGTAGCCCATACCAGAGCTAAGCAAGCCTTCTCAAGCGGAGTGTAACGGGTCTCATAATCCAACATCTTCTTGCTCAGATAGTAGATGGTCCTCTCCACCTTATCCTCTGATTCCTGCGCGAGCATGCAACCCATTGTGGTCTCAGTCACTGAGAGGTACAATATCAACGGTTTCCCCGGCTCTGGTGGTGACAACACGGGCTGGTTCTGCAAGTATTCTTTGATCTGTTCAAAAGCAGCTTGGCATCAGTCGTCCCATTGGAATTTCTTGCCTTTCTTCAGGAGACCAAAAAGTGATTCACAAGTCAAGGTTAATTTCGAGATAAACCGTCTTATGAATTGCACTTTACCCAGAAAGCCATTCCCGAAGACAATAGCCACCCCCTTCCCGTGAGGGTACTTCAACATCTGATGTAAAGTGGAAGAGACTGCCTTTACTTGGTGCAACCATGGCCACCCCAAGAGTAGATTGAAGGTTGCGGGAACGTCCAAGACATGGAATTCAATGTTGTGTTGTCCGGGACCAACCTGGGTCTGAACTTTGACAATCCCCATCACTTCTCTGCTAGTATTATCATATGCTCTGATCACCTGAGTAGTTGGTACGAAGTCCGCGGGCTTCAACCCGATTGCATATGCTGTTCTGGCTGGGCAGACAACCACATACACCTCAACCTCTTTGTGGATCATGTCGTGCAATATTGTGGTCGCGGCCCGTTGATAAGTAGCTCCGGCATTCTTCAACCCAGACGGCATTACTCTGTAGCAGTATGTTCCCCACGGGGTGGTGAATGCAGTCTTTTCTCTGTCTTCTGGTGCCATCACTATCTGATTGTACCCTAAGAAGCCATCCATGAATAAAAGTAAAGCATGCCCTGCCGTAAAATCTACCAACTCATCAATATGCGGTAAGGAAAAGTCGTCCTTCGGACTAGCTCTGTTCAAATCCCTGAAATCCACGCATACTCGGATCCTGCCATCCTTCTTCGGCATTGGAACGATGTTGGCCAACCAAGTCGGGTATTCGGATACCTGCAGGAACCCTGCGTCGATCTGCTTAGTGACCTCTTCCTTAATCTTGAGAGCCCAATCAGGGCGGATCCTTCTGAGTTTTTGCTTAACAGGTCGGGCTTCGGGATCAAGGGGGATCCGGTGCTGTACAATCTCAGGATCGATCCCAGGCATGTCTTCGTAAGACCACGCGAAAACATCTTTGAAATCTTTTAGTAAAGCGACTAAGCGCTCGCGTTCCTCCGAAGACAGCGTGAACCCGATCTGGACCAGCCGCGGGTCCTCCTCAGTACCAATGTTCACGGTAATGATTTCATCAGTTAAGGGTTTGACAAATCTCTCCTGCTCCTGCTCAATTAAACGTTGCAAAACCGGAGGAATTTCTTCCTCGTCGTTTTTATCAAAGTTTTGAAAATCTGAGTTTATGTAATAAATTAAGGGCACAGAGAAGCACTCAGAAACCACAGTCACTTGATTCTCATTAAGCTCATCCAAATCATCCGAAATTTCGGTTACATCAGCCTCAAATGAAAAAGAGAAAGACGACCTGGACATAACTGTGGCATCCGGGTTATCATCCCCAGGATTACCAGACTCAGACTCAGTCGAGCTGGAACCTGATTCCGACTCACAGGACTCGGTGGAATCAGATTCCGGCTCACTACCTGACCCGGTGCTGCTGGACAAAAATCCCTCTTCGTATGGCCAAGTAAGAGAGGGTGCGATAGATGTATCCAAAATAGTCGCTGGAAGGCCCGCAGCCGTTTCATCTCCAATCATGGAAATCGAGGAGTTATCCCCTAAGCACATTTGGTCGATCGAAGGATCTGAGAGTAGACTTGCCAGCGCTACCCCCATCTCAAGTTCAACGTCCTCAGACTGCACTTTCTTGCTCTGTTCAACATCAGCCGATGGTCTGTCTGCTCTTCGGCAACGTCATCCCTGGGTAGTTGCAGATCGAAGAAAATCTCGAAACCAGGCACGCACTTCCTCTCCGCGTTCAGCCATGGTTCTGGGAAGCCGCAAAATGGAAAGTCTTTCCCTTCCCGGACGAAGTGTCCGTTCAGGGTACCCCAGATGGGCCTATGCATCAATTCGAAAGGCTTCCCAGCCTGCTTTGCTCTGGCTCTTCCGGCCATTTCTTTTCCCTTCCTCACCCAATCCAAAGGTGTGAGGGTTGTGTGGCACTTCGGCCAACGCTGAGACGCCCTTCCGGTCGCTCATTCCCAATCCCATTCCGGGGATGTGTTGTAGCTTGTTCATGAGGTAGACGGATTGAGCACTGACGTACACCCCCTCATTCACAGCTATAATATTTTGCACCACTCGGGCCTCAGCCAAAGTGAACCCCGATAAGAACACATCCTCAGTACCGTGCTCGATTTCTAAGACCGGTGTGGACACTTCCGGTGGCGGATGGATTGATGAATTCCCAAAAACAATTGCTACCCCCTTCCCGTGAGGGTACTTCAGCATCTGATGCAAAGTGGAAGAGACTGCCTTGACCTGGTGCAACCATGGTCGCCCCAAGAGTAGGTTAAAGGTTGCGGGAACGTCCAAGACATGGAATTCAATATTGTGTTGTCCTGGACCAACCTGGGTCTGGATCTTGACAGTCCCCATCACTTCCCTGCTAGTGTTGTTGTAGGCTCTGATTACCTGCGTAGTTGGCACAAAGTCCGCGGGTTTCAACCCGATTGCATATGCTGTTCTGGCTGGGCAGACATTAATACCGGCCCAGTATCAACAAGTACCACCGGTATCCACTTGTCTCTACATTCCACGGAAATGTAGAGGGGTTTGTTGTGATTTATGCCCTCAGGCGGTAGTTCCTTGTCTGAAAAGGTCAATACCGGGGAACCTCCTCCCGGGAAAACCAGCCCAACCAGCTGCTCTGGTGTAGTATCGATGGAGAGTTTGGACTTGTCCATAGCAGATAGGACATGCAATATTGTGGTCGCGGCCAGTTGATAAGTAGCTCCGGCATTCTTCAACCCAAACGGCATCATTCTTTACTGTTTCAGCACAGCTTCCTTTCGAATCTGCTTCTCCTTCTGTTTCTCCGCTTCTCTATCCTTCCCGGATGCCTCGGGTTGGTCTAGGTGTGGGGGCTTGAAGTACCGCCCGCTTCTCGTCATGTGATCCACCTCATCAAGATACCAAGTGTCATCCGGTTGGCCACTTCCCCAGTCTTCGTCTGTGTGGGCAAGACATAAGTCGTCGTCTTCCCACCACATTCCGCTGGCAGCCAACAGACACCTGTCTGGCTCCGGTTCAATTGCACTCGCAGTACTCTCCGTCCACATGCTCGCAGCATTCTCTATCTTCGTGCATACAGCACTCTCAGTCCCCTCAGGGCCCTTAGCCTTCCTAATTCTCTCGGCATCCTCAAACCTTTCTCGTTCCAGCTGCATCAGTACAGCTGGTTGTTCAACAATTCCCGTATCCATAATGCCCAAGTCTCGAGCGGAATTCTTAGCACCGGCGCTCTCCGGCGATATAACTTGACTTCCGGCCCTTCCGACCATAGCTGATACTCTTGCCCCTGCCGGGCCCTGTTCTGGTTGGGATTCCCCCACTACATCTAGTTGATCATCGAGCCATCCAGTGGCTTCTGCCGATTCCTCATAGTCAAACCAGTTGATTGCCGGATCTCCTAGTTCCTGGTCATCGAAAAAATGCAGGTTGGCAAAGTCCTCCTCTATAGCTGTCAGATCATCTGCCCCTTGCCTAAATCCATCCGCCTGGATTACACACAGCTCTCCCGTCTCTGGCAATTCTATACCCAGCCCAATCTGGCTTGTTGACAAAATGTACTTGCTTGGATCATAGCCTCCCCCAGCAAAACTCTGTTCAATCCCAGATTTAACAATGCCATTCTCTCCTGAAGTCTGCCTTGCCCCATCTTCGATGGTCACCACCGTCGGCTCTGGTTGGGTTGTGGATATGTCCAACATGCACAAAGAGTCGGTGCAGTCGGGAAGGAGCACCTCCGGCTTGGGTATGTGGGATGGGGTGATATAGATACTAGGATCGTAAGATGCGACCCCAGTTTGGATAAAGTTGATTCTATTGGGAGGGGGAGCTTGGTTATGCGATGGGAGAGGATTGGTTGTGACATTGGGTTTTTCGGGAGGCGCAATCACCTGCTTGTCAATAAGATCCTGGATCTCGTGACGCAATCTGTAACAACGGTCGGTGTCGTGACCGTGTAGTTGGTGATACGCGCAGTACTTTGCTGGGTCATGAGAGGGAGGGAGTGGATTCGGTAGTGGCCTCGGCTCCAGGGGTTTCAAATGCTTTTTCCTGATCAATACCCCTAGAGCTTTGGACAGGGGCATATATAATGGGGTGAAGGTTCTTTGGCTTCGAGGTTGGAATCTGGTGGTTTGTGTGTTGCTTCCGGACGCGCCGGAGAAGGGTGTGGCAGCAATGGGCCTTGGAGGGGAATGGTGGTGACCATGCTCACCTCTGAAGCTCTTGCAGTTGCAGCGCCACTCGGGCCTGCATTGTTGTTACGGTTGAATGCTCTCCGGGGTTGCTCCCGGTCTTGGTCAATCAGACCTTGTTTCATCGCATCCTCAATTTGCACCCCCATCTCGTGTAAATCTGAGAAAATGGGAAAGGGGAGTACAATCATTCTCTACATCAACTTTGGTTGGAGATTACGCACAATCATCCGGATTTGATCTTTATCGGTGGACCTCAAAGTCATCATCGACGCCTTTGCCCTCCACCGGGTTACAAAATCTGAAAAAGTTTCCTTGGGCTCCTGCCTTATCGTCTCGAGATCACGAGTTGTAATCTCAATCTGAGTGTTGTACGAGTATTGCGCGACAAAGGCCTCAGCCATTTCATCCCAGTTCCTCTTTACTTCATCTTCTAACTTCGCGTACCAAGTGGCGGCTACACCCGACAGAGTCTGGCCAAACAGTGAAAGCTTTTGTGGTCGGGTTAGGCCCATTGGTCGCAGGATGTCTGAGAATAGCCAAAGATGGACGATGGGGTCCCCGGACCCGTCAAAGCGGTCAATTTGCGGCATCTTGAACCTATCAGGCAATGTCACGGCCACATCGGTATATCCATCCTCGATGTCCGGAATTGCCTTTACCCCTTGCGATTTCTTGAAGAGCTTCTCAAGCTTGCTCAATTTCAGAGTTGTATGGTCAATCTCGAACTCGAAGGGAGAGTCTGAGTGATTGGGTGTATGGGTCTTGGACAGTTGTGGCGGAAGCCGGGGCGGAGCTGGCCCCGTTGGGGGGTTCGTGTCCTCTTGCAAGTTCTGGACATTCGGCACAGTATTCTGGGTGTTTGGTGGAGCGTTCTGAACAGTAGGTGTCTGCTCAGGTAATGGAGCCCCTGGCGGAGGAGGGACTTGATGTGAAGCAGATGCCGCATTCTGCTGTTGCAGTCTGGTAATTAGCTCGGCCTGCTGGGCCATGATCTCGGCCTGTTGCTTGGCGAACTCATCTCGGCGAATGGCATCCTGCTGCATGGCCCGCATGGTCTCTTGCATTTGGCGCATCATCTCGTCAACTCCTGTTGGTGCCGCCATACTGTTTTGATCTATTTGAATTGCTGGCAGATCTATCTCTATAGCAACAATAGGGATCTCAATCCGACTGTCCGCTGATGGGGGAAACCACTGTTCTGGCGACCTTTGTTCAGATACACTGCGCTTTCTCTGCCTTCTTCTGACGACGGGGGGTAGAGAATGAAACACTGGCTATCCGTCAATTAGATCCTCAGATCGATTGAGTCGGCGACCTCGTATCCAAAGTGCTCGGGGAATATCTACTGGGTTGGAAGCAATTGTGCTAGAACTGCCCCTAGTAAAAAGATAAATAAAGCAATAAGGAAATAAATAAACAGATAAACAGACAGCATAACAGCTTAAAATAAATGCATGACACACAGCCGGGCATAACAACACACAGTCGATAAGCTGAATACACACTGTACTCAAACACTGATTATTATCCCTGTATCACTGTCCCCAAACTGAATCTCTGATACCCTCAGATAACTAATTCCCAAATACTGACTGATGCCCGCAGGCCTGATACCCGCAATACTGAACTGACGCCCGCAGGCCTGATGCCCAAACTCATACACTGATACATGCATTCTTGTAGAGACGCACTCTAAAGCACATAACAGATAAGTGAGAGCCAAAACACCCCTATGTTGGGGTAGGGTTTCCCTGTCCTATTTTGTCAGGAGCTAGGGTTTCACTACGCACGCAGCGGTTTCAAACAACCTATAAACGGGTAAGCAACCTGTCCTAATTTGGAATGGTCACTATGGATCCGAATATGCACTAGGTCGAATGGTCAAAGGGGTGCCCCGGTAAAACCGGGGTTTGTGTTCCCACACTGGCAGAGCCCACAACCGGTCAGCCTTATGGTCATGCCTTGACAAGACAAACCTCCGGCAAGCCGTTCAGGAATAGCAGATGGCAAACACGGTGTCCTAGGCGCACCAATGCAAATGCAATGCAAAGAGACACACAAGTGTAGTCAAAAACAGATATCATGAGTTCGAGTCAAGTTCTCTAAATCCCCAACAGAGTCGCCAGAAACTGTAGAGGTCCCCGAACGCCCCGGGAGGGTGAGTCCCATTCTGTTCATTTAGGGTCACTACAGCTCAAGACTCTCAATTTGTCACGGTCCTAAATCTGAACCAAAGAGTCCAAATCCGGCAAATCGTTTTGAGAAAACAGATTTTTGAAAGAAGTGCCAAACATGGACTGCTTTGCCAGATACAGAGTCGCCACCTAAATATTTTATTTTGGAAAATTTAGGAAACCCTGACTCGTTGCCTAAGGCCACGTGTCCGTCATCACCAAAGTTGCCTCGGCTCGGAAACTTGGGTACGATTGGGGAAGGTCACTTCGTGAGCACCACCGCTCGCCCGATCAAAGATCGGCCTCTACTAACCATGATATCTATTTTTGAAAACATTGTGTGTTCTTATTCCGGTTATTAGCCTAGGTTACTATGTGATGCACACAACATACAAGTATAGATTGAGTCGGCTGAATTGGAACAAAATATTTCATGTTTGTTTTTTTGGAAGATGGTTTGATGGTGCTACTCGCAAGTAGGCTAAGACGTGGATTTGCCACCCTCAGATGGGCTTAGAAAACATGATTTTGCCACTACCTAGTGGGCTTAAAACACACAGTGAATGAATTGTTCCAATCCAAATAACCCAACCTTCACCCAAAGGCATTCAGGCAGTTATATCACATAAGCAGCTAAAGAGGTATGTTGTGCCGAACTCGGCCCTTCATGGATGGATCTCATCATACTATTCTTAAAAGATGGCGTCTTACCTGAAGAGAAGAAAGAAGCTAACAAGATCAGAGCCAAGTCATAGTGATTTTGGCTCTCCCCATCATTGGCCTTGTACAAGAAATCCTTCACAGGACCTTACCTAAAGTGTGTTCATCCCACAAAACAGATGAATGAATGCAAACATGCTATCATACTGTATGCAAATTGAAATATGTCCTAATCTAAACACCATAAGCAGGTAAATAACAGGGAGAAAGACGTGGGGTTGGAAGACATACAACACACACACGCACACTTATTACAGTTATGCCCTCGCGCAGAGGGTCCGAATAAATATACAGTCCCAAATGAAAGAATAGTACAGTCCAAATAATACAGTCCAAATAATGTACAAATTTTTAATTAATTTACAAATTAACTAAGAAAGCTGTAAAACTGGCGTGCAAGCCAGGGATTGCCTTACTTCTGATGAATGATGTATGTTTTGGCTGCCTTGCGCGGAAATCCATGACGATGCCCCAATTAGCCTCTGTTTGCACCTATTCTTGAAATGTGTACCAAGCCTCGGAAGACGCTGATTTTTGATTTGCTGCAACAGAGAGCAGGAAAGGGGCATAGCAATGTATTTTCACAAATGTATGCGTGCCTCGATCCTCGTGCCACCAATTACGCATATCGATGCATGATGGCCGAGGAGTCGAATTGCACAATTCAATATAGGATGAATGTACATGAAAACACAACAAGACCTAACTCCATCATGGATGATCCGGAGTGTCGGTGACTAGGGAATTGAGACACGTTCCGTCACTCGGAGTACGAAACGCACCTCGTTTCCCGTGCCTGGACTAACTCCTATCCCGAACACGATGCAATATGCATGACATGCATGAAATGCGACTAAGATGCAATCCTAACATACACAATGTTATGGAATGGCATACACGCTGCACGAGGTAATATACAACTGAGCATACACAATGTTATAGATGAAATGGCATACGCAATGCAATAATGGGCTTACACCAATATGAGAGAGCCTCATCCACTCTCACATAGGAGGCCATCAGGTGAAAACAAGACAACTCGAAATGCGTGCACGCGTGTACGCAAACCGAGGACCGACCCTCAGGCACCGAAATGCCACTCTAATGAGACATGGCAAAGACATGGAATATGATATGAAAACATGCAAAAATCAATAGCAAAATGAGGGGGCAAAACAGCCCCGAAACAAGGCGAAATGACACCCGATGCATGGATTTCTCCCGAAATGCGGAACTAGGTACATGAAATGGCTTACAGCTATACAAAGCATGCATAATTGGTATATGGAATGAAAAGACAGAAACAAGGCAGCCTCAAAACAAGCATTTTTATAGTTCAAAGCATGGCCAAAAAGCAAACAGAAATAGGGAAAAACTAGCATGCAAAAATGGCCCTAAATGCGAGATAAAGAAGCAACTCACAGCTGCTGTCCCCAAACAGATTAGGTCCCTTCAACAAAGTTTAATAGGGGCCCAAAACATGATCTTTTACAGTTTATGGCAAACCACAAAAACCAGCATAGATATGGCTAAACTCTCATGCAAGAAATGGGCCAAAAGGTGGACAAAGAAGCAAGTGAAGGTTTCTGGCCTTAAAAACAAAGAGGGCCTTCAACAATATTGAAGAGGGGCCAAAAATAATACACTTTACAGTTGATGTCCGGACCCAAAACAGTATGCATGCAAGCCAAAAATATTATGCAAAATATGGCCAAAAAAGAGAGATATAACATAAAGTATATAAAGGATGTCTCAAAAAGTGAAATACCCTCAATGAAACATGAAGAGGAGGCCAAAATAAGACTATTTTTAGTTCTGAAAATCGCCCAAAAATGGAAGCACAATAGGCTAATAAATAGTGCAAAAATGGGGACCAAAGAGGGGTGTAATGACAAGTGGCACATGGAGGTCCCAAACAGTGATGAGCCCTTCTTCAATGTTGAAGAAGGGCTCAAAATAAGCCTATCTACAGTTTACATCATGCTCCAAAACAGATCACACACAAGCTAAAAATATCATGCAAGAAAATAGCATTCAAGAAGGATATTGAAGCAAGTGTAATATGGGGGGCTCAAACAGTGTTGAGTCCTTAATGAAACAAGAAAATGAGCTCAAAAAAATGACCTTTTCAGTTTTGGTCGGAGCTCAAAATAGCAAGCATGTATGGCTAAGAAATGATACAAAAATAAGCTCAAAAGAGGGGAAATACTACTCACCCTTGAAGACCAACCCTTGGATGCTTCTTGGCTTGAGAAGTGATGCCTCTTAGCTGCTGGAAAGCTCTGCAAGTTGCTGGAAATGGAGTAGTGGTGGTGATGCTAGGTGGTGATGAAGAAAAAGTGGTAGAACTTGGTTGTTTTTTGATTGAAAGAGATAGATGGAGGGAGATATGTATATGCAAGCTTGAAGGTAAAATTTTCCCAACCCTTGGACTAAAGCTGGAGGCCAGTTATATGGACCAAGGAGAGGGAGAGAATGGAGGGAAAAGGTGGGGGGAAAAGGACCAAGTTTCCCCCAAAAGCTGTCCCCCGGATATAGATATTTTTGGGGGAAAACAGATATACAGCTGTAAAGTACTCCCCCTGAGGAGAGAGGCCGGCCAGTTTTTGGAGCTGCAGGTGGCCGACCGGCTACCTCCCATGGCCGGCCGGCCAAGGGTTAAAAGGGTCAAGGTGATTTAGTGGCCGGCCACCACAGATAGGTGTCCTCCCAGGTGTCCTCAACACAATCCTGTGGTTCAAAATTGTCAACTGTAAAACAGGAGAAAGAACAAGCCATTTTTAAGGAGGGTTCAAAAGGGGCAGGTGGAATTACTGGCTGGCCACCAACTTTTAGTGTCCTCCCATGTGTGTACAACACAAATATGTGGTTAAAAGTTCAAGAAAATGGCCCAACGGTTGTTCAACATTGGCTGGAAGTGAGAAAAAAAACGGGCATCGGAGGGCGCCGGAGGAATAATAACTGGTTGCTGAAACAATTGCTGGCCTCACCACCCTTCTACGGCCTTCCTGGTGATGAACAGCGAGGTACCTGCCAAAAATGAACGAAAACCGATGCAAAACGAATGCTCGAGGGCCAGAACGCGCAGTTCGGGGCCCCAAAAACTGCCTGTTAGGCACCGGGAGTGGTGTTCGACCACGAAGTGGGTCTCTCAGGCCCCAGTGTCCCTCAAAAGGGAGAAAATAAGATGCATGCCAAAAACCAGAGCAAACGGAGTTGGTTAAGCGGTCTCGAACCGAGGCACACAGCCAACGGTCCCGAAAAACCGAAAACCGGGCTCCGAAATGGGCAAAATGGCCTACAGCCACAAAATGTAGCCCACGGCCACTAAGAGATGGTCTGCGGGACCTCTCCCTCCCCTCAGGAAAAGAAACAGAGAAAACCGAGTCTGGTTCGCAAACCGAGGTAAGGCACAGAAGAGGGTTCGGAAATTTGGAGGCAGGGCTCACGGCCACGACTCTGAGACTTCTGAATGAGCACGATATGCAACGTCACCGAGCGCTCAATCGGTGATGTCTGAGTCTTAAGGTCGGTCAAAAATGGGGTGTCTACAGGTCTCCAAGGAGAAAATGTGGTCTCCCACCCTTGTACCACCTTCCAAACAATGAAAACAGGGTTCATGCCAAAAATGAACCAAGACGGATGCAAAACGAGGGTTCGGGGGTCAAAACGCGCAACCGGATGCCCCGAAAACTGACTATTAAGCATCAAAATTGGCGTGTGACCACGAAGGTGGTCTCCCGGGCCACAGTGTCCCTCTAGAGAGAGAAAACAAGGTGTGTGCCAAAAACCGGAGCAACCGGAGAAAGTTAAGCGGTCCCAAACCGAGGCGTACGGCCGACGGCTCCAAAAACCAAAAACTAGTCTCCAAACGGGAACAGTGGTCTACGACTACGAAAAGTAGCCTACGGCCACTGAGAGATGGTCTACGAGACCTCTCCCTCCCTTTGGAAAGAGAAAACAGAACCTGATTCGCAAACCGAGGCAAAGCACAAAAGAGTCCTGAAGTCCGGAGGCAAGGCTCTCAGCCAAAAACTCCGAAACCTCAGAACGAGCACAACATGCACCATCACCGAGCGCTCAATCGGTGACGTCTGAGTCTTAAGGTCGGTCAAAAATGGAGTGTCTACAATCATCACCAAGTTTGGGATCCCAAGGGCAATAATAGCAAACAATGGTACGCAGTTTGACAGTAAGCTTATCAAGAGCATCTGTGCAAAGTACAAGATCAAGAATTACTACTCCATTCCAAGCTTCCCTCAAAGCAATGGTCAAGCAGAAACATCCAATAAAACTATCTTGGATAGGATTAAGAACAAGTTGGAAGTAGTAAAAGAGAAGTGGGTTGAAGAGTTGCCCAATGTACTTTGGGCGTATTGGACTACGCCGAGAAGATCAATTGGGGAATCTCCATTTTCCATGGCTTATGGCACAGAGGCAGTAATCCCATTAGAAGTTGGTATCCTAGGGATCAGAACCCAGGGAGTGGAGAATGGGACTAATGAGGCATTTTTAGCCCAAGATCTGGACCTATTGGAAGAAAAAAAGGAGAAAGCAGCAATTCAACTGAGGGCATACCAACAGCAGGTTGACAGGGCTTACAATAAGAAGGTCAACCCACGAGAGTTTCAAGTTGGGAACCTCGTCTTGAGAAAGGTCGTCGGCAAACAAGAAGCATCCCAGAGAGGGCAAGCTTGGCCCAAATTGGGAGGGACCTTACAGAATCATCTCGGTCCTGGGCAATGGGGCATATCAACTTGAAGACAGTGAAGGTAAAGAGTTGCCAAGACCCTAGAATACTTGCAACCTGAAGTTTTTCTATCATTAGATTTTTTATTTTTATTTTTTTTTGTTATTAGCCGAAGTAAATAATAAAATTTTAGCTCGATTCTTAATTTCAAACTTGTGTAATACAACTGATCGTCCCTTGGTGATGTTTCTGATTGAAACATGACAAGTAACTTAGACTTACTATATGGCAGAGTTGAATTATACTTGCATATAATAAAGTTGAACTACGTTGGCGATGTTTCTGATTGAAACATGACGAATAACTTAGACTTATTATATGGCAGAGTTGAATTATACTTGCATATAATAAAGTTGAACTAAGTTGGCGATGTTTTTGATTGAAACATGATGAGTAACTCAGACTCATTATATGGCAAATTTAAATTATACTTGCATATAATGGAGTTGAACTAAGTTGGAATAACCTAGATTTGCCATATCAGCATAATCAAACTCAGATTGGAACTAAGTGCATTTGAGTAAAATTAATAGAGGAATCAAGGTTGAGAACCTCGGTTAGTCTTTGTTTGAATCTAACTTCGGCAACAAGATCATAGGCACATGTTTAATGAGAACCTAAGTGAAACTGAAGTTCACATTAGGGGGCAGAGAGCTGGAGAATGATGAATAAAGTTTAAAGTGCTTGGGACTTGTTGAAATTTTATAGAAAAATTCACAAGCTAGAGTTGGCTTAGTACTTGTTGAAATTTTTAGCAAAATTTACAAGTTAAAGTCAAGCCAAGGTAAATTTAAAAGAAGTACATACGTACTTGCCGAGATTACTAGGCTGCCAAACTTGGAAAATATGGAAGACTGAAGTCTTGATAGAAGACAATAAGTAAAGTGGCAAGTTTTAGATAACACTTGTGAAAATATTTTTAACAATGTTTTTAAGTGTTAAGACAGGGCCGAGATAAACGAGTTGGAAGTTATGTCCGAGGTATTTTACTCCGAGGAGACTATACAGCTAAAAGAATAAAACTGAAGACATGCAAAATATTCTAAGTATGGAAACAGTGAGGCATACAAACATATAAACACTTGAAAGAAGAAGTTATACTTGCATTCAAAAGAATAAAAAGGGCACTTCGGCCTACAGAGGGATTACTTGTCAGATTACAAAAGTGGCACGCCGGCCAAATATGAAAAATAAAACATTGTTCAGGATGTAAAAAGTACTAAGTACAAAGAAAAAACTTATAGTCAGACTACTCGGTGTCGGTGGCAGGCTGTGTCTCGGCCCTAGAAGACAATTGGGAAATCTTCTCGACAACCTTCTCAGCCTCGAGCTCGGCATCGATCTCTTGTAAAGTCTGATCGAGGCTTTTCTCGGCGATAGGCACCTCGGATGTAGTTTTCTTGGGGGAGGCACCATTTGAGACTTCGTCCTCCTCATCCTGAGTCAAGTCTAGGACTTGCTCATTCAGAGTTAGGGACTTGGCCCCAGTAGGAACTTCAGCATCAGCTGCCACCTCGGTCTTTTCTTCTTCGTCTTCTTCTCTATCTTTTTCTTCTTCTTCTTTTCCCCCAGCCTTAGCCTCAAATTGGCTTGAAGCTGGAGGGAATGGCAGCGCAAATCGGCCTTCGTCTTTGAGAGGAGAGTCCTCGAGGACAGCCAACTCCTTCAGAGCAGCCATCAAACCAAGAGTGTAACCCTTGTTACATGTCTGTCTGACTTGTTTCTTGTATTTCTCGTGGACGTCGGCTACCCTCTCAGCATAGGTCTTCTCGTCTGCCGCTTTGATCTCGGCGTCTTTTGTGGCCAAGGCACCTCGGAGCTCAACTTGGGCTTCGGTAGTTTTTGCTTCGGCCTCTTTTTTCTCGGCTTTGAGAACCTCAGTAACAGCCTCCGCAGCACCTGCCTTCTCCTCGGCCTCGTCTTGGGCTTGTTTGGCTGCCATGGCCTAATCAATACGGACTTTTATCTTGGCCTCGGCTTTGTTTAGGGACTTGAGCAAGCCAGTAGCCTCCTTGGTCTTGTAAATCAACTCATTCTTTATATCCTCGGCTTGCATCACAAAGGAGTGAGCATGCTGAATCGCCTAGAAAAAATGGAAAGAACAAAGTTAGTAAACTCTTTAAGTATGAAAAATAGAGAATGGAGAGTACCAAGTGTTAGGAGTTTACTAGTACAGAGTGTTGCACCATCAGAGCAAAATTTTCGTATTTGCTGACCTCGGCCACTCGATTGAGGTCATTAGGGAGGAGCAATGTAGTAAACAGGGCAACGCCGACCTCAATGTTAATAGCGCTGTCACCGGTTCTGACTGGCTTATCCTCAATCGTGATAGATGGGGCCCAAGGGTCATCAGCTTTAAGTAAACCCGAGGTGGCTACAAAGTCCGACCTCAGCTTCTTTGACTCAGCGGTTTCAGAAGGGTCAGCCTCTGCGGGCCTCTTCTCGACGGCAGAGCTTGTTTTCTCAACCTCGGCAAGTTTTGAGATTGGAACTGTGTCTTCAGACTCAACTTGGATGAAAAAGGCTTTTGCCTTGGCCCTATTTACCCTTTTTTGTTTTGGTTTGGGCTGGGATTATGATGGTGAAGATTGGACTGTCACTATGCCTGGGATGTCAGCCAAAAGATCTTCAACTACGGCCTTGTTGCGCCCCATTTCGTTGGTGATGGCGGCGACTGTAACCTTGGTGCCGAAGTGAATTGCCGGAAGTGCAGTGGGTGGGTTGGCTGGATCGAAAGCCGACACCTTAGAAATTTGGCGTTTTCGGCTACGAGTTCTACCAGCAGGAGTGTTGGCGGGAGCTCGACGTCGGCGTTGACGCTGGGCCGGAGGAATTAGTTGAGGAGCGGATGTTAATGGTTGCTCTGCTAGGTCAGATGTTGAGGCTTGGTCAGGCCGTGGTGGCGAAGTGGTAGAAGGAGTTGTGGCTAAAGGTGGAGACTTGTTCTTCTTAGGGACGTCGAGAAGAATGAATTTGTAAGTTGGGATGTAGTTCAGCAGCAGAGGAGCCTTGCGCTGATTAACAGGCAAGGCCAGCAACTTCCTGAAATCTTTGCTGGGGTAGAAGGTTTTGCAGAAGTCTTTCAGTGGCTGAGGAAGAACTGCAAGCAAAAAATAGGCATTAGAACATACAAAAGTACCAAAGTAATAAAGATTTGAAAGCGAGTAAACTGACACTTTGTTCTTACCATTACCCTCTTTAAAAACTGGTCGACTCAAAGGGTAGAGGTGGAGGTCATCATCTGGTGGGAACTCCCAGTTGCCCGAGACGATGAAATAATCATCTCTAGCACCTTTGTTGGAGTCTGGGAGGTCGACAATAAGTTTGTACTCGGTCGACCTCGGCTTAAGGTAATAGATGTAGCCTTTTCTGACTTAAGGCCACACATTGTATAACAGTATTGGATGTCGGCTAGAGTAATCCTAGCGTTCTCTCGGTTAGCTAGGACAATTATACCGTTGATGACTCTGTATGAGTTAATGGCTAGTTGCATTGGGTTTAGTTTGTAATAGTGAAGGACTTGGCGGAAGAGGATATCAAGAGAGAACCTAAGTCCGCACTCGATGAAAACTACCACTAGGAAGGGCATAGAATTGTCTTTGGGCATGATGGAGTCCTCCTCCCCAGCCAACCTAAGATGAACGTCGGCAGGGATGGAGAACTCTTGCCTAAAGTGTTCAAGCTTCTCTGGGGTATCTACCCTCAACTTAAACATACCCATGACGTCGGCTAGAGGGACAAGGTATGGGAATTCAGAAAAAAGAGGTTTGTATGGGTTTTAAGGACCTTGGCTACAACCTAAACAGGTATTGGGGTGAGAGTTTTTGAAGATCTAGAAGGAATTCGTTTCAATTTTTCTTAAGAATAGGAGTTTTAGGGCAAATCCCAAACCTAGAGCTACTAAAACAGAGATTATGAGCAAGAATCTGGAAAAAAAAAAGACACAGAAAACAGAAAAGAACAATATTTCAGACTCATGAAAACAAGAAGGGATTCAAGAACATTGAATAAAATGTAAATGTGCACAAGTTGAAGACAGTGGCAATTTACAAGAACATCAAGTGTATGAACAGTATGTGTGTGCATGTATAGACCCAGAAACAAAGTGGGCAAACACAAGATTGCAAAACAGAACATGCTCAAACATACGAATGATAAAGTTTAAAAACACAGGTAAAGACTGGAGAACATGAATGCATTCACAAAAGCAGTGTACAAATGTAACAGAGTTCGAAATAAGTCAAAAACTAAAAAGAGGGAAAAACAGTGGCTTACCAAGGAAGATGACACCAATATAAGGACACCAAAATCAGGCAATGACCGTAGATATAGCAGAACGATGGATGCTTTGCCGGAGAAGGTGAACGGAGTGGTTGCAGGAAGCTCAAAGAAGGCAACAATGGAGGTTGGGGATTTTTAGAGAGAGAAAAACTTGAAAGCTTGGGAGAAAACGAAGATGCAAAGGTGAAAAGATGGAGAGAGAGAGAGAGAGAGAGAGAGGTGTTTTTGATTAAAACATGAAAAGGCGGCAAAATCACAATTAGTGTGCCTAGGACGACGTGGCGACGCGACCTGATGGCGCGTGTCAGGTACGGATCAATAAGGAAAAGACGTGTGGAGAAAACGGTTGAGAAACTGTGCGTGACAACTCATACGCATATAGAACTCTTGGAGTTATTGACTTAATGAAGTAAAGACCTCGGCATTGGTAAAACAGATTACAGTCTTAGTCATATGGAAGCCGACGTGTGATGACCTCGGTAATAAAGGTTAGAGCAAGTCTTAGCTGACATGATATATGAACAAACAATATAGGTTCCATCACCTCAGGATGCTGACGTAATAGAACCTAGGGGGCAGTTGTGGGGGCATATTTTTGGGAATGACAACACGTGGCCAAGGTGGCACTGAAGTGCCAGCCGAGGTGCCACGTGTCCTGGTCATGACGTTGAGGTGATCTCGGCTAGGCCGAGGTTATCTGCGAAGATACCAGAATCCGAGATGAACGGATAAGGGTCAAAAGTCCTAGAATGGAAGAGGATCTCATTCTGGATAAGGATAAAAGCTCTTAGGGAGTTTATCTTTATCTATTTGAGAGTCCTAGATAAGCATTGAGCCAGAGTCCATTGAAGCTAGGCTTCTACAGGGATCAGGTTAGTGCAAGCTATAAAAGAAAGGCACCCTCGTGGGTCTAAGGTACGCTTTTTGTATTCTGGCTAGTGAGTTAAATCACTGTTTGCTATCTTTGAGAGATAATTGAGTATTGACTTGATCGTCGGAGTGAACCCGGGTAGACGAACCACCACTGGAGTCTTATCTTTCTGTGACAGGTCATTCGGGCGCCATGTATTCTGCCGATGTTCTCCAGCTGATTACCTGTTTGGCAGTGTGGTTAGAAATTAACACACACAATATATTTTAAAATATTATTAATTTTAATTTTGGAAGAGGAAATCAAATATTCAATATTTCGTCCATATAATTTTAATTCAAATAATTTGATTGAAAGAAGAACAAAAATTTTGGTGGGATATCAAAATTTTAAGTCTCCCTCCAATAAATTTGATTGAATTCCACATGAATTTCTTGAGTTTTTTTGGAAGAATTTTTTTTCTTATAAATAGGTAGAAACCTTCACAATAATTTCAAATTCTTAATGAGATTCCTCACTAGAAAAGATTCTTGAAAAAGAGTTTTCAATTAAAATTTTCTTATATAATATATATACATATATATATAAGAAAGAAAGAAACAATAAAAAAGATAGAAAAAAGTTAGAAAATATCAACAAAAAAAAAGTTCAAAATATTCAATTTCATCGACCCGGTGAACCGTTCCCAGGTCAAACAGTTCGGTGATTCAATCGCTGGTTTTCCCAGTTCTCTCTAAATAGGTTGGTTTTTTTACTTCGAACGGTTTAGAGGGTATATCCGGACTGGAATCCCGACCGGTCAACAGTTCAACCGATCGAACCAGTTTTCAAAACCATGCTGGATTGGCAACGAGCCAGTTACACTCCCCGTCCCCGACCCCAAAAAATCCCCGTACAAAAATAACATCATCAACAACAACATCATCTGTGTATCTGAGTGTGTGTCACAAAGAGAGAGAGAGAGAGAGATCTGAGTAAAGATAGAGAGAGAGATCTAAGTAGAGAGAGAAAGAGAGAGATCTGCTTAGATTTGCCATTGTAACGCCCTCAAAATAATAACATTAAACCCATCAAATAAGACATTCATTGACATATGAGATAACCACTTTCTTTTATACATCAGAGTTTCATTACAAAAGTATTACATGTTAACAACAAAAGCAAATGCCCTATGGGCTTATAGCTTTCCAAGTTAACACTTGGTTACAACAAAATAGTACTAACTCATTACACATTATGCCCTTGGCTTGAAATTACATGTAATACATCAAAAAGTAAAACGACAAAAGTATATCCGCCTCTAGCCTCCCAAGCTATGTCCTTGGAGGTGGCATGCTACCTGTACCTAAAAATGATATTCCCATATAGGGTGAGCCACAGCCCAGTAGAAATATACTAAACCAACCATGAACGATGACTAAAAGATTAGCAATTGTTAGATGGCCAACACTGATACATTCACATAAATCACATATTTATGTCATACGACTTATGAGTCCAAGTTACCTTTCATTTTCCCTTTTTCAACGGATAGGCATATAAGCACTACCCACATTCTCAACAGATATGTATAACAACAATATCCACAGATAAGCATAAAAGCTATATCCACACATCACAAAGATAAGCATATAAGCTCTATC
>NW_021024631.1:1057762-1085997 GCF_004153795.1 Camellia sinensis | reverse complement strand
GGTCTCTATAATAAGTCTTATACGATGCATTACTTCGGTCTTGTTCTTCCTCAAGTATTGATTCATATCTAGACACTTTATAGGTTAATTCCACTAAGCCTCGAAGCTCAGTTGAGTCAAACTTCTTTCTAAGCCTAAACTCTAAACCATTTTGAGTCAATCTCACAAATTCAGGATCTGGTAGAATGACCCTACACTTGTTTCGTGCTCTTTTGAATCTGGCAATAAATTAAGCAGCCTTTTCATCAGGCCTTTGACTTAACCTTGCCAAGTCTGCCATGAAGACCTATGGCTCTGTTTGGAAGAATTGGGCATGGAATATCTCCTCCATTTGCTGCAAAGTCTGGATGGAGCCAGGTGTAAGGTTAATATACCATACAAAAGTTATCCCAGTTAGAGAATTTAGAAAAAGTCTTAACTTCATGTAATCATTATTGGTAAATTCACCACATTAGGCTACAAACCTAGCAATGTGTTCTACTGTTGACTGGTTTCCATTCCCATAAAAGAGAGCAAAGTCTGGTATTCTAAACCCTCTTGGGTATTTATGCACCCTATCCACCCATTTTGGATATAGCTTCCTATACACAGGAATTTGAACCCCCGAGCTATAGGTCCACACATTTCTCTGACAATATCAACAATTTGGTCCCTAGGAACCATATTTTGTGCTTGTTGGACTACCACTGGAGGAACAAACATAGGGTTTGGTGGAAATCCCATGTGCTTGATGTCCTCTTGGTCCATAGGGAGGCATATTTGGAACTGTCTGTTCCTGTGGTACTTGCTGCTTTTGAAGGTGTGGCTGACCTCTCTGAACCTGTCCTGCGAAAGGTGTTGCAATAGGAGGAACAGGTGTTGTTTCTCTCCCAAATGCAGAAAACCCTTCCAACCCCCTAGGTGTGAATTCGAACAGAGGGTTAATGAACCCTCTTGTGCCAGGTATGGGTTCGAACATGGGATTTGGAAACATTCTCATGCCATTTTCTTGTGTTGGTCCAGATCTACCAATTTCTATGGCTTCGCTGTTAGGTAATGATACATTTTGAGGCCTCAAAAGAGGCTCATACCATGACTGAGGTACAGGCGATGGTCTTTCATAATTTTGATTACTAGTCTGACCATTAATCTGTCCATTACTTTGCACAGGCTGCTTATCTCTAGCCAATATTTGCTGAGGAACATTTGAGTTTTCCTCCATATACCTTGTGTTAGTTGGTTGATGGGAATTCATTCGATCCATAAAGAATGTTGTCCATCTTTCCATTTTGTTCATTAACTGTTGTCCCATGGCATCTACTAAACCTCCCATTGGATTCATTAACTGGGTAGATAGAATAGTGGATGGTCCAATTCCATGGTCTCGTCCAATATTTTGAACATGTGGTACATGTTCTGAAGTGCTGATCTATTCGACCATAGGTTTTAATAGGACTGGGACTTTCATAGGATGTGTTATCACATTATCCTCTAGATTAGGTATTTCTACCTTTCCCTCCACACCTTCTTCCAGGCATTCATTTTCTCCTTGTCTCTAAGTCTAGCCATTTCAATTAGTCCCACTAGGCGTGCCAAAAATATATGTTGGCTTTTTGACTTTCAAAGGTTAGTATTGTAATATTAAGCGTGCTAGTAAGGATCAATCAGTCCTTATAGAAGATTAATTGTCAACCAATTGTCAGACGATTGTGTTTTAGTTCTTTCAGCCTCAATGAATAGGACTTTTACTGGTGGCTTGTTTAGAAGAATTTAGTAAATAACAATTAAGTGAAGAATAATTGCAGAATTTCATTAAGTAAAATGAAAGACTTACAATGATCCGACCCAGCCTCATAGAGGTTTACAACAACAAACTATTTGAAACTACTCCTATGAATGAAATGCAATACAGGAATTTGAAGTATAGAAATGTAAAGAACTGTAAAAACTGGAAAGGAAAATAAAGTAGATAAAACTGATTTTTTGATCTGAGTTTGGATCTTCTTTTTGGGGCCTTCTCTGCAATTTATATTTCTCAATGATAATCGTCGAAGTGGGCTCGTAACCGTCGAAATGTCCCTCCATGGTCGCTGAACATGCTCTCTCACAGTCAGTGCCACTACGCCATGTTTGCAGTTAGGTTTTCCTTCTGATTTTGAATTTGGACCTTGTGAGTAACCGTTAGACCACATCACCTTATATCCCCCGATCATTCCAATACTACGCAGACCCATTATTACCAATATGGGTTGACACGTGTCTGACTATGGTTGGCACTTTGTACTACCTCCCCAAATTGTCCTTTTCATGCCACATGTTGAATTGTAATTGGCTTATACAAATTATACAGCCAACAATATCTAACAAAAATAATGAAATTTTTACATGGTTAAGCCTTATTTGTCATAATCTAAAAAAATTAAAAAGTTGCTATCCTATATAAGTCACATCATTTTATTTAAGTTATATCACTTCAAACCCAACTCATACTACATAAAAAGTCAAAAAGTATACTTATGTAGATCATCCCAATGTGGTTGGGAAGAAAGCAAGACCTAGATGTGTTTGTCATTTTGCTGTTTTAACATATGGAAGAGAATAAGGGGTGTTTTGACAATATACTAAAAAAAAAAAAGTTAAAAATTTATTTTTAATTTATTTTAGATCACATTACTTCTTATATAAAATTGTGAAAATATTTAAAAAATTAATTTTTAATCATCTTTTTAAAACAATTTAAAAAAAAAATTTATCCAATAATATTTTACAACTAAAAAAATTACATAAGAACTCACTTTCCAAACACCCACTATGACACACCCTTTCAAGAGGTGTGTATATTAAAATTTTCCTTTATAATTTCGTATTAAACATAAAATTGTCCTTAATAAATGCTTTAACTCGTTATAAAAAAATAAAAAATTTAGACATTATACTTTCATAGATAGCTAATTGACTAGGTTATGGGAGGAGCTTCTAGCAAGGCTCGATCATATACTCGTGACATGGACCCAATGAAGGTTTAGTAAAATTACAGATACTCTTGAGATTTGATAAATTACAGATACTTCCTTGAAGATACTATTTACATAACAAATTAGGGGACAAATTGTTATGAAAATATAAATTTCATGGGATAATTTATTATGAAAATATAAATTTCAAGAGGATATTTATAACTTCCGAAACCTCAAAAGAATATTTATAATATAACTAAACCTCGATAGAGGTATATGTAATTTGTCCAAAAAAATTATACAACGCTACACTGATATCTCTTATAAATTTATCAAATTAAGTAACTATACAAATGCTTGTCAAATCAAGTCAGAGTCATACAAATGTAACGATCATCATACTTCAAATCAATTACACCGCCCTTTAGATGTCAAACTCAGTTATACGATCCTCCATCAGCATGCACGGAAAAAATTAAAAAATAACAATAATGATAAAGAGTAATGTTCCTTAGCCCAGTCCACTTTACAAACATGATAATGTAATAATTTATTAAAATATGTACGACATCTTTTCCTTATTACTTTAAGTAAATTACAAATATATTTTTTCACATTTTTTTTTAAATATAGATTATTTTTTGTGATTTAAAAAATTATAAATATTTCATTATTAAAAAAATTTATTTAACAGAATTAATTTAAAAAATAAAATTCATAATTACTCTCATATACTATAATAAAATTATCTAAATTATCAATTAAAATATATTTTTGACATCATCAAAAATTATTAATTGATTTGATGATTTATTAACGAAATGGTAATTTGTTATGAAATTTGAAATCTCAAAAGTAAAATGTAATTTTCAGAATTACAGGAGACGATTTGTATTTTAATCAAATCTCAAACGATGTATTTATAATTTATCCTATTTCTTTTATAATTATAAACTAATTATTTTTTTAATATATCACCAAATCTCAAAAATTAATTTAGAAAGTGTTATATAGTCTTTTAAAATAAAATAAATGAAAATAAGTTCATTTGTATATGAAAAATGATTCATTTCCTACTTTAGCTTTTCCAATTTCACTTCTAATGATATAAAATTAGGAGAAGTAAAGATAAAAAAGAAAAATAAAAAACTATTTCACATAAATCTTAATCACGTAATTAAGAATAAAATTGAGAACCCTCTGGAATATGACGGGATTTTTTGTACATATAAGTTCACATTTGTGCAAATCATAATGACGTGGAGCTCCCCAATCACAGCACTCGTCCAAATCCTAAAGCATGGATATACCATAAGAGTAATGCTAGGGATACCAAATTTTCTATCAAACAAATGATCAAATGTCTCACATGCGTGTGGAGTCCACAATTTTATGGGCCCCACACCCATGTGAGACATTTGATCATTTATTTAGTAGAAAATTTGGGACCTCTAGCAATTTCCATACCATAAACCAAAGGGATCTTACTTAATAATATGATTACATCCACCCCAAAAAAAAAAATTGTGAGAAACTATAAATTATATGGAGGTCTTAAACAAAAACAAGAATATGAATTTTATATTTTGAAGATTCGATTGATATTTTATTCCGTGGACATGGTACTTTCAAATACACCTAACAAAATTTTGAAATATTTATTCATAAATCCTTTTTTATTTATTTATATTTTACTTAGTTTAAATTATTTTCTTATATGTCAATGTTTTACTAGTAAAAACTTATGTTATGCACGGGATGTGAAAAAATTAATAAAATATGTTTATATAAAATAATATAAAGAGTTAGATTTTTGTATGTAAATTATGAAAATTAAATAAAAAAATATTGAAACCTACAATTTAAGTTTCACAGTTTTATCACAATTTATGTATATTAATTTTAAATTTGTCACAACTTCAATCATGTAACTTTCAACCCCTTTGCTAGAGTTGTAAATTTGGGCGAGTTAAATCCAACCAACTTGAGTCAAGCTTGTATATTTTTAAAAATTGAGCAACATAATTTTTAATTCGATGAAAACTTATGTAAAATTCAAAAATTCGAATAAATTTGAATGGAGATGTGTAGAGACACCAAATAATCAAAGCAGTTGAAACAAAATTGTATATATAAATATACAAAATTATTTGCTAATTATTTTTTAATGATAAATAGGATTAATTAAAATCTTAATATTAATGAACAAAATAAATACACCTTTTAAAAAGGGATTATCGAATAAATTGATATTAAAAAAAATTACATTTTATAATGCCATAAAATAATTTACATATGACTTTTCAAAAATTATTTTTAATTTAAAAATTACAATAAAAAAATTAAATATAATAAAATTAAATTTCTTACAAAATAAAAGCATTTGGATAAATAAAATAAAATAAAATAAAATAAAGATAAACAAAAAAATGATAATGATATTCTCATTTGATATGAAAATAATTTTAGATGTTCAATAAATTATCACCTATAACTCTCACTTTTTTTAAAAATAAAAAAAAATATATTTCACAAATCATCACTTTTATTAGGAAAATAACATTTTTTTCTATTTATTTTACCAAAAGTCACTTTTTAGCAATTTGAGCCAAAAAAAATTCATTTTTTTATTTTAATTTGTTTAATTGACAATTGAGATTTAAAAAAATAAAAATAAATAAATAGCAGGTTCCACCATGTTTTGCAAGTGCTGAAAAAGTCTAGATGAACAATAAAGAAAATGTTTGATACTGAAGGAAAAAAAAAAAAAACCACAATGATGTGGTATCATATGTGTCAACTCTTGATTTGCTATACATTCAATGACATGGGGCCTAACTCCCTTGGCACATCATTATGGGTGAAAATATGGGTCTGTAGCTGTTGGCTACATATTTTGTACAACCCAATTACAATTCGACGCGTGGCAGAATAAGGATAACACAGGAAGACTATTCAAGTCTTCGATTCTGATCGTACACGTGGCAATTAGTATTGGTTATTACGAGATCTGAGTAGTAGTGGATCAACAAAGAGATACAAAATGATGTAGTTTCAACGGTTACTCACATTTAAATTCAAATTTAAGAGGGAAGCCTAACTGCAAGTGATAGCATAGTGGAGCTAATTATAAGGCAACATGATCAGCGATCATGGAGGAGCAATTCGACGGTTAGAAATGCAGTTCGATGGTCATCCTTGAGAAGTATAAATAGCAAAGAAGGCCCACAAAAAGACCCCCGGACTCAGATTCAAAAAATCAGTCTTATTATACTTATTTTCCTTTCCATTTTTACGTTTCTAGTCCTACATTTTCTGTACTTTAAATTCCTGCACTACACTTCGTTCATAGGAGTAGTTTCAAGTAGATTGTTGCTGTAAACCCCGAGGCTGAGTTTGGATCATTGTAAGTTTTTCATTTTAATGAAATACTTCAACTATTCTTCGTTTAATTGTTATTTTGCTTAATTCTCCTAAATCAAACCACCAGTAAAAGTTCTCTTCATTGAGGCTGAAAGAACTAAAACACAATCGTCTGATAATTAGTTGGCAATTAATTTTCTATAAGTACTGATTGATCCTTACTGGCACACTCGCAATTACAATAATAACTTTCGAAAGCCAAAAAACCAACAGTAGCATTGCTGGAATAATAAATTATCACATATAACTCTCATTTTTTTATTATATAAAAAAAATAAGTTTCACCAACTATCACTTTTAATGGGAAAATTTTGTTTACTCCTATTTGATTTTAGTAAAATCACTTCTTAACTATTTAAGCAAAAAAAAAAATTATTTTAATTTGTTTAATTGACAATTGAGATTAAAAAAATTAATAGAATCCATTACGTTTGATAATTATTAAAAAAGTCATTCATTTTTTTAATTTTTTTTTTGTTTAAAAAAATATTTGTATTAAAAAATTATTGTTTAAATCCTTCTCGTTTAGAAAGATATAAAAAATATATAGAAAATTTAAAATAAAAAATAACAAAAAATAAAAATATAAAACTTTTAATAATGATTAAAAATTTGAATATGTGTATTTAATAACATATTATGTTTAGACCAATAATATTATGACACATGTGAATATTGATCCCATTTTAATTGTAGTAACATAATTTTTTTAAAAAATTAAATTTTAAATTTTATTTTATAATTTAATAAAAGATGCATAAATTAAAGAATGAATGTTTATCTTATTTTGGTAACATAATTTAAGGAAGAATCTAAATTTAAAATTTTATAGGCTCCCAAACACAACCAACCTGAAACAAACCTGTCCAACACATCCTATAACTCAATATACCAGTAAAGATGATGCAAACAAGATAATAAACAACTACCAACATCCACGGACACATGTCCGGATCACTGTACAACAAGGGTAAACCCGGGATCGCTATAGCCATGGTGGAAGGAACTGACGCCGGAGTATAGAGGTTCGGCGACTCTAGCATCGCGGCAGTAGCAGTGGCGTGAAGGATGAGGTGACGGTGACTACGTCGCTACAGAGAGAAGAGAGAGAGTAGAGCAAAGAGAGAGAAAGAGAGAAAGAAAGAAAGAGAGAGAGAGTCTTGCCTTGCCAGTCTTCTCCGCTCGTCTTTGCTCACTGATTCGGTGCTCTCTCTCTCTCCCTCTTTCTCTCTCTCTGTCTTTGTTTTTTATTCTATTGTTTGATGGTGGATATAGGGGTATATATATGAATGGATATACAGGTATATATGTAATTTCAGTTTTGGGGGAAACGGGGACGAAGACGAGGACGGGACGGGCCGGGGCCGTGGCTGGAAAATGTATCACCGTCCCTGGCTCGAAAATTGTCGAGGATTTATTTTCAAATACCATCCCGGCCTCGTTAAGGGTATTTTTCGAGAAAAAACCGTTCTAATCAGGGTCAGGGAAGTCCAATCCCCGTCAGGTCAGGTTCAAATTGCCATCCCTAATCAATAGGTTTTGTTTGGTGTTTTATGGAATTATTTATAATTATTTTTATTTTTAAAATTTGTAATATAAAAATATCTTATGTCCTGAAATATATATATATATATATATGATTTAGGAAAAATGATATCTTTTAATTTTTATTTTGTAATTATTTACTTTCAATTTTAGACTAATCATATTTAAATTATTAACATTTGGTTGTAGTACTTGAGTGTAGTCATATGATTTTAAAGAGAAGTTTGAAGTTCCAGTTTTAACATAACATACTACTATGCTAACAACCACCAAGTATTTGACTATGCTATTCACAATGTATTTTCAAACATTACTCAATGTGGCCATCCTTAATAGGTTCAACTCCCCTTTTACTAGATAACCTCCATCAATATACAATGCCAATAATTTTGTAATAATTCAAAATAAATGAGCCAGATCAATACACACCCTGTCCAATAGAAGCTTAATTTTATATATATATATATATATATATAATAAAATAAAATGAAAAAAAAAAAAACTGATTATATCAATATTCAATATAACTTTGAGCAATTCAAAAGTTATAATATGCTAATCAGATGACTAAAAATTGTGCAATCCCTTCAACCTTTGGTAAACTTGTAAGCCGTAACATCAATGTGTTGAAAAAATAAATAATAGAACGGCATATTAACGGAGGATTTTTCTATTACAAGAAGCCCAACCCAAGAATTCAATAGTCAACAAAACCATAGAGGAGCCAACTCAAGCTTAGTAGATGACTATTTAAATTTGCCTTAAAACTTATTAATTTTTAAAATATGCTTAATCTTGATTTATTTACCTCTGAAGCCAATCTCAAACTCGAGTTTAATCAAACGAAGCTCAAATAATTTGATTTTTAGTGTATTTATCAAGTTGAGACATAGTTATCAGAATCTCGATCCGGATCTTACGATCCTACGATCTTACGATCTATTTAAGTACAATCGATCTGGATCGTGTAAAAAACTCCTTATAGGTAGGATCTTTCGACCCTGGTAGTGGGATCTTATAGGATCGTAGAATCCCGATCCGAATCCGATCCTATCCGATCCAATTTATAAGCCTTATTTTGTGCTGTATGACATTTTATTGTAAATTTTATGTTTGTTGTCTAAATACCAATTTATGTGGTCAAAATAAACAATAAAAATTAAGTAGTATTGAATCAAATAGACTAAGAAAAACAAACTAGAAAATAAATATTTAAATATTGCGGTAATTTAAAAAAATTAAATAGTCGGAAAAACAAACTTAGTTTTAGCAGAGTCTAAGGAGGGTAAGATGATTGCAATTTTATCCCAATTTTTGGAGAGATTATTTTTGTGACTTGAATCCGCTCCACCAGGGATGCTAACGACAAACCTTATCATTCGGTTAAGTTATTCTTTTGAGTTTTTAATATATTTTCGTATCCAACTTTGTTAAATATTTTTTCTTCACTTTTTATGCATTATTGTAGATTGTAAAATATTTTGTTATAGAATTTTTCTTCTTCTTCACCTTCTTTTTTGATGAAATACAATACTTTTGCCATCGAGTTTTCTATTGTATAATATTATATGTACATTTTACATAGAGTATTATATTTTTCATAATATCTTTACTTTTTTTTAATAGAATATAGGCTCATTTTGTGTATACTTTATAAGAAATATTTATTTAAATTAAATTATTATGTAATCTGTCCTTTTCGGTAGGATCTTACGATTCTCGATCCGATCCTATAAACACCCCCAACGATTCAACGTAGGATCCCGATTTTAACAACCTTGAGTTGAAATTAAACAAACAAGTTTCAAATTTAAATTTAACTTGTTTACATAACTAAGTCGATCTCAAACAAACTTTCAACAAATCAAACTTGAACAAGTTAGTTTGCCATATATTGTAGGCCCACACAATGCAGCTAGTCTAAGGGTGACCTTACTTGCATAAAAATGAAAATGAAATGAAAGCAGAAATGTTAAAACAAAAACTATGGAATGAGAGAAGAATTTCTTGGTAGCATCACTCCATTACCTAAATTGCTTTCAATTATGATTAAAACTATAACAAAAGGACAAGAATGACATCAAATGCAAATATTTATTAAAACATGTACCGGGAGAGTCTGACATTATCTACCTTCTTATTATATGTATATATATATACACAAACTATACACCAGTAAATCTTAAATAAAACAAGAGGAATAACGAAAATATCACTCGAGGCAATGGAGTTGACAATGGTGAAAACAGTGATAGCAGGAAGGAGAAAAAAACCGCAATGCCAAATTATCAAAGGCTACAGTAAAATCTGGTCCCGAATGTATTCTCTCCACTATAAGTGACGTATAGAAAACCATCTTCATCTTTCTTCTCATCGTATATAGAAGACATGATTGATCCTGCAATAAACAACAAAAATAAAGAACAGACCAGACTAAAACATTGAAACATAAATCGACAAAATTGCAAAGGGATTACCTGTTGGTGGCAGGACGTTGTCCACAAATATGAAAATCGCCTTCTCTGCACTCAATTTGATCCTTTTGCGGATCACGTACACAAATTGTCCTACTGTCAAGTCAGCTGGGACAAGGTACCTGTAATTTCATCGTTTAGGTTAGAAGAAAAATCACAAACTAATTAACATACAACCATGCGCGCAAGTTGGTTCAGGAACCTTGTTTTGTTTTGTTTTGAGGAAGTGCTATTGTGTGGGTGCTCTCAGGTGAAGAAACATGACAAGATGGGATGGTTTTCCTTACCTTCGAGTGAAATACATATATTTGACTTCTAGCTCACAGATAATTTCTCATGAAAACATCTTAAACTATTTCTTTTACCACATGACATCTTGGGCTCCAAGTCTTGTCTCCAGAAGGAACAAAGGTAGCATACCACATTCAAGTTGGGCACATAATTGAGTCCAGAGAAAGTCCAACCAACTAAATGTGTGGGATTACTCAGTGAACTCCGTTTTTTCCAAGAGTAAAAAAAGGTTCTTTCCAAATTCATGATACCTAACTTCTTTGTCGGAATTCCACAAACTTTTTGTCTGACATTGGGAATATTATAATAACGCATCCATGCTATGTGGACTGTGCCTTCAATAATATGCTGAAATAGAGCTCACATAATACCATTCTCTAAGATCCACAATAATCAAGGGTCTTGGGAGGCATAGACTAACCACTGGCATAATATAATTTGTACAAAGCGGATACTCTTAGACTTGAGCCCATGTTTACTCATATGCTTGGAAGCCTGAACTTTTATCACTGCATCAAACAATGGCTCCTATTGAGCTCACATAATATGTGGTGTCTAAAAGCTAGAACGCTAATGAACCTGCAGGTGTACTAATTAACCCTGACTAGAACGCAGATATGTTTTCAACAGATAGTGTTGTTTAACAAATAGAGCTGTATCAAATCTTGGAAGGAAATAAAAAGAAAGAAATATCCAAAAAAGAAGGGAAAAAAGTGATAGAAGTAAACAGGGAGGAAATCCAGAGAATCCAGAATCAATCAGTTACTAGTGCAGAAACAAAACTTACTTCTTCTTATCAATGTTGGGAATATCACTTCTCTCTGCCTTTTCCACGATCACCTTCAAATCATAAAATCAGGTTTACATAATATGAAAATTTATACAAAGAAAGAACCAAACAAAACTTGATCTGTTGAATAGAACTAACGTAACTAATCATTAAGGAAACCCTTGCAGAAAAAAGGCTGGTTGAAGAAAGTCGTCAGAGGAATTTTGAAATCTGACGCATGCAAAAACATGGCCATAAAAATTGGAAAGAGATAAACTATCCAACGAAAAACCTGAAACAGTTTCTTCTACTAAAGGGACAATTTGCCAGAAATAATTGAAAACTCCATATAGAGCTTGAGGAGCCCCATCAGCAGTTCAATACGGGTCTCATACTCCTGAACCATGATGGCAGTAAGTGATAGGGCTCTGGTCTTGAATTCCCATAAACTTCCAAGTTCCATTAATTGGAACTTACATAGTAACTGAAGATTGGATCCAAAGTCAAATTCTCAACCATGTTGTGATCCATATAGTGCTTTGGTCTTTAACCTCCAGAGGGTCAAAAGTTTAAGTTCAATTTTTTCTTCAAAGTTTATCTAATTCTCCGTTCTAGAATCAAGCTTCATATTGGTAACTGTTACTAAGGCCCTATTTGATACTGCACCAGAGTTCAAAAGATTCCACTCACAAAAATGCAGTCAAAAGGAATAACACAATGAGACGCAATGTGATAAATGTATACATTACACCTCCATATACAAATGTAACACTAATAAAAAGGATAAGTGGCATGCCGACTCATCTAAAAGATACAACATGGTTTGTATATCTCTTCAAAATGAGAACAATGAATCTTATACACTCACAACAACAATGCTTTTCCATTCACAAAATGGTATATTCATCATTTCTACTCCCAAATCAAATATCCAGTAAAATGAGATATTGATTGTCACAAGTATTACTATTAACCATTTAATAGGCTTTTTTAGATCCAGCAGAATAGAATTTTGGCTATTAACTGCAGACCCCCACACAATACTTTCTCTTCTTTTTATTATTATTTTTATTTTATTATAAAAATAAGTAGATCCACAACATTACAAGAAGCTACTAGAAATTTCTTCCTCCATTAAAGCCGGTAACATATATTAGCATAGAACATAGAATGAGTGTAAACTTATAAAAATTGCTGCCACCACTGCAGGATTCTATCATCGTAATACCAAATAGTACATAATGTTTAATGCTGAATCATTTGGCAAGCTCATCAAAATAATATCAACCAAATGCTCCTCGGTAAATGTTGTTCAAAGATTTAAATATTGCTAGCATAGTACCTAAATCATGTCTATTACTCACTTCCACAACATTTATCACTTTAACCGATAGATTATAATGCATCTCAACTTAGCACAGAACACCGATTGCCTTGATCACATGCATCAAATACAAGACATTAAATAATTTTTGCTTCTTTTAGTTGTTTGATCTCCAAATTTAATGTGTCTGAATCTCTATGCACCCAGAATTTAGAGTAATGGAAGTTGAAATGGGATTACCAATAGCAATTTTCATCAAGAACATGCAATTTAGAGGCATCTAAAAAATTAAAACCATGGCTCAAAATTCGGAATTATATTGAAATCCCCAAGAATCTAAATAGGTCAAATTTATTGATACACAATTGGGTTCTTGACATAATGCTTAATTCTCACCGGAATCCTATCTGGGTATTTCTCCCTGATCCTGCCAGCCTCGGCACGTCTCTTTTCTGAGCACAAAGGAGACATCACAGTTTTCATTTCCAAAAGAAAGAAGAAGAAAAAAAATGAATCTAGAATTTAAGACAGTAAAACAGGCAAGAAAAATTTGAAGTAGTGCACAACTCAATTGCACAAACAGAATTGCATACCAAGATCATGCTCTTGCTTGAATAAACTTTTTGCCATTTAACCTGAAATCACAGCTCAACAAATTCATACCCTTGTTCCCAATTTACATACACCAACTAATGGAAGGAATTAAAAAAAAAAACCCCAAAGCAGCTTATCTACACAACCCTCAACCCTAAATTCTTGGATTGAGAATTCAATAGAATTTGATACAATATAAGAAAGAAAGAAGAAAAAAAATCTGACAATCATTAAATCCATCAAAGAACTTGACTTTAAAAACTCAAAAACAGCTTATCTACACAACCCTCGACCCTAAATTTTCTGGGTTCAGAGTAAAAGAGAATTTGATAAAATCAAGTACATCAATGAACAAAATAAACATCAGACAACCTACTACTCAAATCATCAAATCAATCAAAGACCTTAACTTTGGGGGTTTGACTTGTTTTCTCACAACACTACAAACAATCAAAAATAAAAACACCCAAAAATAAAAAAAAAAAAAAAAAAAAAAAAAAAAAACAGAAGGAATACAAGAAAAGGAAAATCTTGAATTAGTTTGGGAAAATAATCAACAAGATTCTTGCAAAAATTAAATTAGAAGATCCCAAACCTTTTCGTTGGGAAACAAAAGAAGAAAAACAGAGACACTGCAATTTGGCCCAGGTCAGATTGAAGAAAAAATAGTGTTGCTTTGCTTTACTTTACTTTGTTTTTCAACTATTTATAGTCTAATAATCTTTCAAGTTTTTCAATCATTATCCAGTTCTTAATCTGTATAAGAAAAAAAAAATGAAAAAAAAGACGTGGGCTCCAAGAATGAAAAAAAAAAAATCTTAGTGGGTCCCACCTGAAGTTATTTTTCTAAAAGAGTCCTGCTAAATATCCCGTGGGGGTCGCACCCCTAGTAAAGTGGCGCGCCCCACTGGCTAACAACCAAAAAAAAAAAAAGTTTTTTTTCGCTCAATTACGGGTCTCCACCTCACTGGGAGTCAACCCCTAGTGGGGATATAAAGCATTTTTGTTTTCTAAAAAATACTAAAATTTCAAGGACTACGTGGTCCCACATTTAATATAAATTTTGATAAAATTTTTAAAATATTTAAGGTCTCGTTTGACATGTAACACTTTTAGTTTAAAGTCAAAAAATTATTACAAAAATTAAAAGATTATACCAAAAAGTCAAAACTAGCGTTTGATAGAATTTTAGAATTATGATTTGAGAATAGAATTGTATTTTGAGTTGTGAGTTTTGGAATTATAATTTGAAAAGAAAAAATTTGTTTAGTTATGAGTTTTAAAAAGAGTTTTGAATTTTTAATATGACATATAAAATGAGAAAAGTTATTTGATTATGAGTTTTAAAAAGAGTTTTTAAAATTTAATTGAAAAACGTGTGACTCATAATCAAACACATAACTCAAAACTCTATTAAAAATCCTACTCAAAACTCATAATTAAACTCTTTTTAAAATTCAATTCAAAAAAATAATTTGTCGTTTTGGTCTTAAAAAAATAATTTCTATATTTAAAAAATATCAAAATATTTTTTTTTTTTTTTCAAATAACAGGTGGCGATTGGCAATTGAAATATATATATATATATATATATATCCGGGAGGACAACCAAGTAGATCAAAAATTCAAAAACTACCTGGTTCACCAAATATGTGTTTCAAAATGTGTTTTGAAATTGATTTGGAATCATGATTTAAAAATTTAAACCAAACAAGTATTAGAATGTAAGGATAGAATTAGTTTTAGAAAGTCAAACCAAACACAACCAAAGATTCTTCTATTTTCTCATTATTTTTTACGCATCTTTTCGTAAAAAATTAAAAAATAATTAAAAACATACTAATTTTTTTTTATTTCATATTTTAGACTAAAAATTAAAAAATTATTAAAATAACATGTTGCGAAATGAAGCTTAACATGACTATTTTTCTTTGAGAGATCTACAAGTAAGTGAGATTAGAAAAAAAAAATAACCAACACACGAAGATACAAGTAACATTTATATCTTACAATCTTTCATTCATACCCTACTATAAACACATTTATCCTCCCTATATATTGATTTTTTTATTTATTTATTTATTTTTTTTTTTTTTGTCTCTAACTCTTACATGCATGTAGTTCTGTCTTTTTCTTTTGGTAAAATCACCTGAAGTTATTTGATCGAGTAGTTTTACACCGTCTGATTTGGCTTTATTAAATCCTGCGGTACGAAAATTTGAATTGGGCTTGGACAGTTCCATGACACGATTTAATTCGGGTCAAGCCCAACTCAAATTGACAAGCCCAAGTTTAAATTGGTAAACTTGAGTTAAGGTTGAGTTGTTCAAAAATTCAAAAAATTCTTTTTGAAATTATGAAATATTTCAACAATGTATAATCACACTTAAAAATAGTAATTTATGAAAATTATGTGAGGCCAACCTCTTCTTCTTCTTTTTTCCATTTTGTATTTTATTTATTTATTTATTTATTATTTTCTTTGGAAATTATATGGACATGGACTGAAATAAGAAGTTAATGGGTTGAGAGAATTGGATGACTAGCCCAATTATGAGTAAATTTCAATTTTTTTTCGATCGCACTTATACTGACTGGCCCATATAATAGAACTTTTAAATGAACCATAGTGTCCCACATTCTTAATGGGTCCAAGGCCCATGATAAGAGGAAGATATTTTTTTTTCCTTGAAGAAAGCTTACTTCTTCTTTTTTTCTTTTTTTTTATCTATCCATATCTTCAAAAAGTATTTGGAACAAAATAAGTATTTTAAGATTTATTGATACATTAAAATATATATATATATATATACATGACTTACAGGTATTTAACTCCATCACATATAATTGGCCTGTAATTTACCTTTTGTTAATGGAATACTAAGAAGAGTTTGTTGCAAAGATTCAAATATATAATTCAACTTACTTGGAATAGTTTTTAGGATTTAGTTAACAAGTGCCAGCTCTTTTTTTTTTTTTTTTTTTATCAGCAAAGAAAAAGGGAAACTTTTTTGATGGGATAAGCAAGTACAAGCATCAATTTACATCAATAAATGAGGGAAGTGCAAAAAATTTCATAACTATCACTCCACAATCCCAACTAGGTTAGCACCAATGAGGAAGCACAATCATCTGCTAGCATTAAATTCACAGATTCGCAAGATACCAATCCAAAACAAAGAAACAAAACGAAAATAGAAATAAAAACCAACCAGCCACATAGCAAGGGCAACCTTCCAAATTTGCCAACTCCTCCCCCAACAAAGGCCCTGTTTGGTGCAGCTTAAAAGCTGTTTATTTCAGCTTTCAGCTTAATTTAAGCTATTTTGATGTGTTTGGTTTAGCTTATAGCTTATAATTTATAGCTTTTTGAAAGTCAGAAATCAGCTTATTCTTTGAGTGGGGCAGGAGATGCTTAATTTATAAGTCAGAAATCAGCTTATGTTCATAGTTATAATGTAACAACCCCCATACTGTTTACTGATTAATGACCGATTGATTACCGATAATCACCGATTACTGCTAAACGGAACTGATAATGACTGATAACTGACTGATAATTGAACTGATTAAAGTACTGAACTGACTGACTGAAATTGGAAACCGAATTGATTGAGTATATGTTAGTTAAATTGCATTCTATCTGTTTGACTGTATGAATATCTGTTCATGCTTATATGTTTAAACTGCTAATTGAAGGCCTTATCGGCGGCCGAAGAAACCGATTGATGTTCCATGACCCTCGTAATTAATGTGATTTTATGGTGTATTTACCTGAAAACTGATTGGGTATGATTAAATTAGATTAAAATAAGCTAATTAAAGAGTTTGACGTAATTACACTTTTGCCATCTAGTGGGGCCTTTGTTTACTCATATTTGAAGCCTTGTGTATGCTTTATCAAAACATTTCATCAGCCATTTCTTCTTGTTCTAGCCGAATTTAGAGAGAGAGGAAGTGAGAGTCTTGAGTTCACTTGTAGAATTGTTTGGAAATTGAAGAAATTGTTAAGAAGATTGCATATTTGAGCTCCCTTCTTGAACTACAAGACTAAAGGTAGCTCCATTGTCTTCTTGTAGGCAAATCTATCAACTATTAAATGGTAAAAAGAAGTTGGTAGTATGAATATCTCTTGTTGCTTATTTGGGTATTGATGAGTTTATAGGATTTGAAGAGTGTAGAGTGAATTGAAATGGAGAAGTGTTACGTGGTGTATGTATAGAGGTTGGAATTCAACACTGTTGAACGGGTACAAAGTTTAGACCATTTCCTAGCCTTTGGATTTTCTGAGCTTACCATTTGAGAAACCGTTTGTTTGACTTTTACCAAGACAGACCTTGAAATGGCCAAACAAACCAAAAGCTGACATCCCCCTTTGGCTTTTTCCAAACACAATTTAACATTAATGACAACCGGATCGCATGCAAAATTATCAACTTTAATTTAGTTTCGTACCATATTAATCACAACGCGACCACATGACCATGCAAATTTTGTATTTTTGTACATTACAGCATATAAGAGTTTTAGAGACCAAATATTCTGATCTCTAAAAGTGAAAATTTTGTAATAAAAGATATTTAGGAACTAATTTTTATCGTCTTGAGGAAAGTCAATAAAAAGTTGTTCTGAAAAGTCAAAAATATAGTTTTTAGCAACAAAATTTTGAAAATGTCACTAATAAATAAACTTTTGTATGTACCGCAATGAATTTTTCTTGATACGGATTCAACCAACTCACTGTAACATACTTGATTGCCTCCGAATAGTTACTAAAATCCTTATGCAGCGTTGCGAGGTGATCATTGTATTCCTCTTCAGTCGATGACAATACCACATAGTTCCATGCAGTGTTAAACATGTCCTATTTTTCTTTTGTCTCAAACATTTTCTTGCATTTCGTCAATACATTCTTATTAATATGCCAACGACATAACTTATTTCTGAACTGTATTGTGGCATCCTTAGTACCTACGGTTTACTGTATTGTTACTGTTACAGAGATCTCTGTCGGTTCCCTCGTGGAACGACTACTGTTTACTGACTGATGGCCATCATTATTGTTCGGTCTTTTAAGACCTACTGTTATGCTAATGGATGTACCACATATGACTGTTTACTGTACTGAACGACTGAAATACTGATTGAATTGAACTGTTTTCATTACTGTAAGGACATTCATTCTAAACCTCTTTACGCTTTATGTTATTCACTGGGCTTTAGCTCACTGTTTATATATATTTGTAGGTGCTCAGCCACCAGATCGGAGCTAGGAGCGTGGGTTAGACTCCAGTTTTGTCAAGCCAGCCTTTGTGCCTCACTGCGAGGTTCCGAGCCTATCTGTTAAGGCTTAGGGGTCTTTTACAATTCCCCCTTCTGTACTGTTTTACTGTTCTGTATAGACTGAGTGTTACTGTACTGTTATATAGGGTCGAGTCCCTAGTCTGAATGATTGTAAATATTGTGTATACTGTTCTGTACTGTTTATGTATAAATGCATGAAAAATCTTTTTGGCATACAGACTGTCACAGCTCATTGGGCATTGTTTATTTACTGTTTTGGCTTCCGCCAGGCCCTGTACTCTGTTTTACTGTATTACTGTTCTGCAGGCCTTCGGTAATCTCGGATTACTGGCCGGTTACGGTGCTAAACCCATAGGGCCGGGTTTGGGTCGTGACATATAAGCTATAAGCTGTTTAAGCATAAGTTATAAGCACTTTCCCACAGCTCTACCAAACAGGGCCAAACTCTCCAACAACTTATAACCAATACACCAGCAAAATCCTTACAACAACAACATGCACTAAGTAATTAACATCCAAGGTAGCACAAATAGCACCAAGAATTGCAACATCAGCAGTAACAACAACTATAAGATTCGGAGCTATGCATCATAACAGAAACCAGACTACGAAAACATCAGCAATACTGCAACAAAACAAGGTTGACTACCTTCTACACACAACAGTAAACTTCCATATGACATACCAATCTATACACAGCAACAGGCAACAGAAACAGTGGTAGGCAACAAAACATAATCACTACAGCAGTAGGCCACCATACAGCAGCAGATCAACTCCCTTGTGTCACACATTTCACAATAGCTCTCCAACCAATCTAACAACAACCAAACAGACACAGCACCAGCAGCAAGGATCCTGCAAACACCTCCATTCTACCACCTTCAACTCATGTAGACCCATGCACCTCTTAATTTTCTTAAAATTGAAAACAACATCATGAACTAAGAATAATGCACCACTAAAATGAGCTCTCATCCAAATTGCTACTCTCACCTTGATGCATTCACACAGATCTTAAAGATTGGGTTGTACTGAATTGAAGACACAGTCATTCCTATATCTCCACAAACACCACATTATAACTGATGATAAAGCCCTCCAAATCTGTTTTACTTTCTTCCTGAATTTCTAACCCAACCACCATAGTAGCAAATCTTCAATGGAATTAGGAATAGCCCACTAAAAACCCCACCAAAAAACAATAGCAAACCAGGTTCTCTAGACAAAGGGGCAATGAAGCATTATATGTTCTGTTGACTCTCTTGCCTCATGACAAAAAATGCACCTCAGAGCATCATCACACACCAAAATGCCTAACCTGTGAAGCAGCTCTTTTGTTTTTAATCTACCTCTCCAAGCTAACCAAGAAAAGAATTTAGCTTTTGGTGGTGAGAAATTATTCCATATCAGATCAACTGATCTTTGTTTGGGGCCATCATTAACTAAACCCCAAGCATAAACATGATTAACCTTGAACACACCTAACTGCATAGACTTCCAACACAAACAATCAACTGCATCAGTTCTTAAAACAAGGCCAGCCCCTAAAAAATTTAGAAATCTAACCAACTCATCTTCTTCCCAAGCTCAAGGTGTTCTTTTGAAATTAAAGTCCCACCCAGATTGATAAGATATTCTAGCTAATTGCAAACTCAAGGAATACTATTTATCTTCAACCAGCTGAAACAATCTAGGAAATTGGCTTAATAGGTTTGTTGAGCCCATCCAAGGATCCCTCCAGAAACTAATTCTTACTCCATTCCAACTACAATCTAAACATTATCCTTGTAGAATTGAAAGAGCCTAGCATTCCTTTGAGAAACTAGTAATATGTCCCATATCTTAGATATAGAACCAAATTTAGCCAAAAAATGATACCACATGTCCCCCGTAGAGCCATACTTCTCACAAATTACCAACTTCCACAATGCATCATCCTCTTGGCCATATCTCCACCACCACTTTACTAGTAAACCGTCATTGGCTAACCTGATATTTTTGATCCCCAGACCACCTTGTTTCACACTCCTAGATACCTCTTTCCAACTAACAAGATGGACGTTCCTATGATATTCTGAATCACCCCATAAAAACGATGCTTGAATTCTATCAATCTCTTTTGCTATACATTCCGGCATTTTAAAAAGAGACATGTAATACATAGATAAAGCACACATCACAAATTTTATGAGTGTAACCCTCCCAACAAATGACAAAACTCTTCTCTTCCACCCAGATAACTTCTTTATGAATTTCTCCACTACTGGTTTCCAAGTTAACCTCCTACTAGGATTGGCCCCCAATGGTAATCCTAAATATTTCAATGGCAACTTCTAACTTAGACAATTCAACATTTCAGCAAACTCATCAACCACCACATCAGCCACTTCCACTCCGCACACAACACTTTTAGAAAAATTAATCCTTAGCCCTGAGATTACCTCAAAACATCTAAGGATTCTTTTAATAGCCATAATTTCACACCATTTAGCCTCACAGAAAATCACTATATCATCAGCAAATTTCAAATAAGAAACATTCAAACCATTAGCACATACTGATGCACCTTTAAAAAGACCCAATTCCTTAGCTCTTGATATGAGTATGTTCAGTCTCTCAGCTACAACATTAAACAAAAATGATGATAACGGATCACCTTGCCTTAAACCTTTTTGGGGACAGAACTCAGGTGATGGTGAGCCATTAACCAGAATTGGGACTCTAGTAGAAGAGATGCATCCCTTCATCCACTTGATCCAAATAGCTCCAAATCCAAAACTCTCTAACATTTGATTGAGGCAGTTCCAGTTTACCATGTCATATGCTTCTTCAAAATCAAGCTTAAGAATTAATCCCTTTTTATTTGATTTATTCCACCAATCTATAACCTCATTTGCTATAAGAACTCCATCCATAATGTTCCTCCCACCTAGGAAAGCTGATTGAACTCTATCAATAACTTTTGGCAAAACTAATTTAAGCCTGTTAGCAAGCACTTTAGACAATACTTTATAAATGGAACTAATGAGGCTGATAGGTCTAAAGTTTTTAATTGATTCAAGACAATCAAATTTGGGAACAAGAGTCACAAAAGAATAGTTAATTCCATTTCCCAAAACCCCATCATCATGAAATTTTGTCATAAAATCCATGATATCACCCTTCATGATCTTCCAACCCTTTTGAATACAAATCAAGTTAAACCTATCTGGACCTGGAGCTTTGTTTCCATCATATTCCTTGACTGCTGCCCAAACCTCTGCTTCTGAGAAATCTAGCTCCAAACTCTAAAGTTGACCTTGATCAATGCATCTAAAATCACCCCTAGTCGTGGTCTCACTTTCCAACCTTCAGTGAACAAATAAGCCTACATAGCCTATTTTAACTCCAAGGGCTCCTCAAACAAAATGTCATTAATCCTCATTGAATCAATGAGGTTCCTACTTTGTCTTCTAGATGCCATTATGTGAAAGTATCTAGTGTTTTTATCCCCTTTAAAGGCCCAATTTAATTTGGATTTTTGCAACCAGATCCACTCCAATCTTTTTCTACTCTGCCAAACTTCATCTCTAACTTCCATTCTTTTTCTAACTTCAGCTTCTGAAAGTTCTCTCTCTTCAGCAACTAAATCCTAGGTGTGTAACTCAGCTTCAGCTACTTTGAGTTTGGAAACCACATGACCGAAAACCTCCACATTCCATATCTTCAATGCTTGGTTGAGTGATCTCAGTTTGGCCATAATTCTGAAGCCAGCCTAACCCTCTACTGGTGCACTATCCCAAACCTTTTTAACTTCTTTGAGAAAGTTGGGATGTAACACCTTAGCATTTAAAAATTTGAAAGGCTTGGGACCCTAATCTTGCTCATCTTCCTTCAATAAGATTGGGCAATGATCAGACAAAGATCTAGAAAGGCCCCATAACTTAAATCTAAACCATTCAATCCACTCCGGATTTAATAAAAATCTATCAATTCTACTCTAGCACACTCCTAGTTGTGAATTATTCCAAGTATATTGCCTCTCTAACATAGGTACATTCACCAATTCAAGTTTATTAACGAAATCATTAAACTCCTGCATCACCCTGTCACTTCTAACACAACCTTTCCTTTCCCTAATACTTTGGATTTCATTGAAATCCCCTCCTAAACACCAAGGTTCTGGGAAGGATGCTTTTAGATTAGCAAGAACCTCCCAAAGATGCCTTTTCCCACTTCTATCATTAGGGGCATAGACATTAACAATGACACAATCAAGTCTATGATAGGCCAAACCTAATAACAAAACGAAGTTCTTGGAGCTACAATAGCCCTTAATCTGAAAGACCTCAGGTTTCCACAAACACAACAAACCCCCTGCACTCCCTTCTGCATCAACCCCTATATATCCCAGGTCATCTTATGGCCATAGAGATCTAGCAAAATTCTCATCCATACATGACTTCTTCGTTTCTTGAATCAAGACCACACCCACCCTTTTTTCCTTTATGAGATTTCTGAAACTCCTTATTTTCTTAGGCTTGCCCAAGCCTAGGAATGGCAACGGGCCAGGGTGGGGGCGGGAACGGGGACCACACTCCCCGTCCCCTATCCCCGAAGGTAAAAAAATTACCGTCCCCGTCCCCGTCCCCGTTCCCGTCCCCGTCGCCGATCCCTGGCGGGGCAACCCATCACCCTCCCGTCCCCGTCCCCTAACGGGGATCGAGTTTCCCCAATCCCGAAAAATCCCCGAGTTTTTTTTTATATTAAAAAAAATTGTTCAAGAACAACAAATCAATATAACATATTTGAATACCAATAATCATCATCAACAAATTTAAATTAAGAAAAAAATAATCTAGAAAAAATATATATATATATATATGTTTTCATCATCATCAACAAATTTAAATTAAAAAAATAATCTAAAAAAAATATATGTTTTCAACAACAATACCAACAATCATCATCAACAACACAATACAATACCAACAAGATCAGATCACAGAGAGAGAGGGAGAGAGAGAGAGAGAGAGAGAGATAACAGATCTAATCGATGGTGGTTATGGCAGTGGGTTCGGTGGTGGTGAGAGAGAGACGAACCTTCTGCGGCGGTGGCCATGAAGAATAGAGAGAGACGAAGTGGAGAGAGAGAAAAAGAAACCGAGGTGAGGAGAAGAGAGAAATAAGGGGGTCGAGGCCAACGGTGGCGATGGGACACGGCGACTGTGAGAGTGAGAGAGAGAGAGAAGAACAAGAGAGTTGAGAGATAGTGAGAGAGAAGAACGAGAAAGTGAGAGAGTGAGAGATGAGAGAGTCAGAGAGTGAGATATATATATATATAATACAACTAGATATATATAATACAACTAAACACAGGTATATAGGAGAGATGCTTCGGGGAAATTTCGAGGTGGGACCAGGCCGGGGCCGGGGCCCTGGAGCCTATCCCCGTCCCTGGCCTGAAAATCATCAAGAATGTATTTTTTAATACCAACCCCGACCCTATGGGGAATAATTTTCAGAAAAAACCCTATTTATCAGGGCGGGGCGGTCCAGGTCCCTGTCGGGCCGGGTTCATATTGCCATCCCTACCCAAGCCTCTGACATTCCAAGAAAGAACTTTCATTATGAAACTGCTTCTACTCCTAAATCTCCTTGGGTGCAAATTTAAGCACCACCACTAATCCCCTTTTTGGGTACTCTTTCCTCATCTTGCTTTTCTATCTCCATAATTTTCCGAATAACACTCTCTTCCTTACCCCCAATTTCAATACCCAGAGCTTTCCCTCATCTTCACAGTTTCTTAGGCTTCATTTCAGCTTAAAATCTGACGATATGCACCAGTACTAACTGACATAGATGAAGAAATCGCAGGTGCCGCTGCTTGAAACATTACTGCTCATGGAAATCCCCTGCAAAATAGGGCAGCACCTCTAATTTTCTTTTTCCTTTTTGGCCTTGAAACTTTAGTAACATACTTTCCTTTAACTTTACTAGTTGAAACTTGAGCACCATTCTTCCCTTCATCTTTTTTTTGCCAAAAATGTTTGCACACCATCTGTAACAACTTGAGCCATAAAAACCTTCTTCCCCTTATCTCTTATTTGTGCCAATGATTGGTCAAAGCCTGAGTCGTCTTGGCCTTCAATTACCTTCTCTCTTTTGGCAGTTCTTTTCTGAATTTGTTGTTCAAAGCCTGAATCATCATGGGCTTCAATAAGGCCATTAAGCTGGCCTTCAGACATTTGGTAAAAAGGAGGCTCTAAAGTAAGTGGACCAGGATCCACCATATTCTGTCTTACTAGGCCCATACCTAAGCCATTACAAATCCCTTCAAATTGGGCCTGATTTAACACCACCTCCAAATTAATATTGGGCCTAATAATTCCATTGTCACTGATGCTTCTCATTAATCCAGTTGATTCGAATTCTCCAACGACTCTACTGTTTCTCACAACTTGACTCTGCGGTAATTTGCTTTGCATGCTTGTCTTGGAACCTACTCCACCCTTAGCCACTTTTTGGTTTTCCAATTCTGTAGCCGTTTCATCAACAATTGAAGCTATGGGAGAGTTACAATGGCCACCTTGCATTAACCCCTTCACTTCCATGTCAACCCATTGGATCTTTTCCACCTCACCTTGAACTTCCACGTCATCATTCCGGGCATCATCTTCCTCTTTGTCCATCTGTTTGAACACAGAACTCTGGCCCACCCTCCCATGGCTACCATCAGCAAACCATGATTTACTTCCATTTGCAACCTCAACAGAATGATACCCATGTCTCTGTTCAAGACACTCCACAACTCTTATTGGGTATGAAAAACCCTTGCTCTCCATGATAACCATTTTATCAATAGTTTCCAACTGCAATGTAATAACTTTAACCTTACCATATTTCAGGGACACCAAGCTCAACGTTTCATCATGAATGGCCACCACTTTGCCCCAAAGCTCACCTATCTTTTTAAAATTATGAGCGTTCCACAGATTTGGTGGAACTCCGAGACAGTACAACCATGTCAACCTTTCACAATCGATGAACATACCTTTCCCCCACTCCGTTACCGTCTCGCACTAGTCCTCAACCCATTTGACGATATCAGTACTTATGTTCCTCATTTCTTGAACTGATTGAAAGGCTACATACGCAAGTCTACCCCCACCCTCCTTAACCTCAACATTTTGTAAGCCTCTGTTCTGCAAATCCTCCTAAAACTCTCCAAATGAGAGTTGAGGCCTCAGCTTAAACACCAGGCTGTTGAATAGCCACTCATTCCCATCTTCTATAATAATTTTAAAATAATTATACATTTATAAAATTGTATGTTGTAAAAAAATGTACATTTATTTTAAGATTTATTAATCAACGTACCAATGAAAAATTGTTTTAAAAGTATCATGCATTAAATGTATAATATAGATTTAAATTTAATATAGTGTGAATTATACTAAAAAAATTAATTAACACCTTTTAAATTCTAAATATATATTACTTATTTTTTATTATTTTTATTTTTATCTTTCCCCTTCTTCAAAGTCATAGCGATGGACAAAAATGGAGAGGTCCACCATGGACCTATCTATTGTATATGTAGTGTCAACTCATTGCCATTGCCATATTAAAGCATACCTGTAATGTGTTATGCAACAATTTATGCATTATTATTTAAAAAATTTTTTTTTTTTAGGATGCGCAATTGAAAGTATTGTGCAATTGAAAAGATCACACGTTATGTTATATATTAAGGGGTTTTTTCTTTCAATTTTTAAAAAATAATTGTGACAAACTGCTTTTATGGACATTTTTGGGGAAAAAAATATTGTGACATTTATATAAATATATGCAGGGGCAGAGATTGAGGGTCCAGGGGTCACCTGCCCCTGGGTGGGCTTTGGATTTTTTTGTTTTTTTTTGGCACAAACATAAAGAAATATTTTAAAGAAAAAAAATTATAAAAATATTATTTAGAGTGAAATGTCAATGACATTTTTAAAATTATGAGAACAATAATGGTTGTTTTGATTGAAAATAAAAAGACTACGATAAGCCATATTATTATGAAATTTTAGGCCTTGTTTGGGAACAGGCTAATTTAGTAACTTTTTGGCTATTTGGCTAAAAAGGTAGGTAAAAAAAACTTGTATGTTTGGGATGACTTTTTGACTAATTACGAAAAGATGTGCAAAAAGTAGAGAGAAAAGAGAATCTTTGACTTTTTGGTATGAGTTGTTGGTTTTTTGACTAATTTAGTAACTTTTTGACTAATTGGCTAAAAAAGTAATCCCCAAACGGTGATGTCTATCATCATTGACATACAAACATTTAATCTCAATAAAGATATGAAATTTATAGGATTGTTAGTTACATTTGACATGTGCACTTCGTCTTTCATATGTTTCTTTACTATTGATTGGTAATATCACATGTCAATGATAACGTAGTAAAACTATTATATTGAATTTTTACTCAAAATCTATATAAAAAAAATTACTTTATTATTATATAATTTATTTTAAAACTTATATTCATGACTTTTGTTTATATTGTCTATAGTACAATAGTTACAAATAACATTATTTTTTTTATCTTTCTTGAAATCAATTGTAAAAATTTATGTGAAATATTTTTGTAAAAATTTTCAATATCTGATTTAATTTTTTAATTCCACCAATGGGGTCTTTTGGGAAGAGAAAAAAAAACGCAAGTTTTTAACTTTTTATTCGTTTTTGGTCACATCATCTCTCACATTTTTTATTCATAAAAAGATAAAATAAATTTAAAAAATCAAAAAAACTAATTTTTTTACCAATTTTTCAAAATACCACTATGTCAATGTATATATTGAAAAACAAGATTAGATTAATGATAAACTTTACCATTTTTTCCACCAATGGGGTCTTTTGGGAAGAGAAAAAAAAAACGCCAGTTTTTAACTTTTTATTCGTTTTTGGTCACATCATCTCTCATATTTTTTATTCATAAAAAGATAAAATAAACTAAAAAAGTCAAAAAAATTAATTTTTTTACCAACTTCTCAAAATACCACAATATATATATGTGTGTGTTAAGATATGCAAGTACTAAAAATTAATCAATCCTATGATTTGATATTATTTAATAATATATATGGGAAAGAAATTTTGTAACGTTTACATTTTCAGTTTATATTTACAAAAATTTTATAAATTGGTTTTTGTTTATTTTTAGAAAAACATAAACTACAAACGCGTTTGGTAATAATCAAAATGTTTAAAAAAAATTAAAAATATAAAAAAGACAAATAAAGTGAGAAATGGCAAGTGGTGGTAAGTGGCGGCGGAAGACGGTGGTGAAAGTGTGTATGGTGGTGGTGGGTAGCAGGTGGTTGGTGGTGTGGTGGTGTGGTGACAGTGGCGCGAGTGGTAGCGAGGGGTCGTAGTGTGGTGGTGTGGTGGTTGGTGGCGGGTGGTGGTCGTTGCTGAAAGTATGGGTGGGTATTTGGAGGTTGGAACCAATGGCGGTGATGGCCAGTGTAGGGTTGCGAGAGATGCCGCGGTGTGGTTGGTTGGTTGGTGGTTTGGGTCTGGCGGATGCCGGGTTTGAGT